>JAECUM010041932.1:0-17546 GCA_016617855.1 Megalonaias nervosa
GTGTTAGTGAGTTTCCATGATGCCATGGTTAACTTTTGGTGAATTCAGGTCAGAGCCGCATGAGTGTCCCTGTCGTTCAATAGTCCCTATTAAAATCTAGTGGTGTACATTGATTGTGTGACAACAGGTGCAGTATTTATGATTGGAGACTGGTAAATTACATATTGGAACAAACGAGAAGGGACTGTTCCGTGGACGGCAGGCACAGATTATTGTTTCCGTGGTGGTAAATGTGATGCAAAGTTACAGGCGAAATTTGGCTTAAAACCATGATTTGACTGGCTTAAGGTGGCGTTATAAAAATAGTTTCCTGTGTCAGTTGGTTGAGTAGCATAGTTTTACGGCGTGAAAGGCTGACGATACGTTGCGGAAAATTAAGGAAGAGAAACTTTGCAGTTGTGCGGTTGATATAAATTTGGGAAGTTGTGAATTATGTGGTCTTGTATTAAGTAGAGTAAAATTATTTATAGAATGGACACGTTGGACTTTCTAGATTACAACAGAAGTTGTATATATGTCTTTCGAATTAGGGGACACTTATGACTTCTAGCGGAATCGCGCCAGGGTTTTGACGTTGCTCGGTCAAGTAACCTCTTGGATTGCTGCAATATATATATATATATATATATATATATATATATATATATATATATATATATATATATATATATATATATATATATATAATGATCATTTATGTATTTGAAAGGGGCGCCTCGTTCTTTTGAACAGTACGCGCTAAAAGGGGGGGTTGTTATCTTGAGCGTTGAAAGTACACACCAAAATAATTATGGATTCAACCGTAGCCATCGCCTTTTACTTAATGTATGTTAATTACATGCTTACAGTAACTAGTTCAGGGAAATAAGATATTCAAATACAGTAATTAGGTTTATATGCAATGTGTGTAAACTTGAACAGTGAATAGTTCCATAGCGTTAACTTTGAGGTAGGATTAGAGAAGAACAATCATTGTGTTGCTCATATGATAGATTGTCGTTCAGTTTTTCTGTTGTTCTGTGTGCGAGTATTCTGAAAATATAATAACTGCAATTAGTGGTATATTATCTACACGAGTACGATTTAATTCTAAGAAGTGAAAACTATTAGGAGAGGTGCGCTTTATAAGATCAAATCTGAAAGCAGTAAAAAAAATGGTTATACTAGTAATGAAATAGTATTCGGATCAAGCAATATAAAAGTTGGTTATGCTAGTAATCAAATACATTCGGATTAAGCAATATCAAAGTTGGTTATACAAGTAATCAAAATCGCCTTCGGATTTAGCAATATAATATTTGGTCATTGCATAATCGCTTTACCAAATTATGGACACCAAAGAAAATAAACTAGCAACCACATGTCGCCAAATAATAACACTTTTTAAGAGAAATTGCACTTTTTGAATTAATTCGCTATAATGTAAAGCCAGAAGGGAGGAAGGTGACGCCCATTTCCATTATATTTTTCTTCTGTCCCTTAAACCGTATAAACGAGGTAGTAACTTATTGTACGGATCATATTGTCTCATGTATTTTCTTGTATTTTTTTGTTGGACTAAATTTACAACAGCTAAGATAGGCTGAACACATTATCCAGATAGCTGATGAATGACTGACATTTGCTAGGTGGTATATTCCAAAGTGTGTAACACGAGTTATACAGTAGCCCTTAGTAGCTGAAAGTAGGTGGTTGTAAATCATTAATATACAAGGGGATGGGTTCCTGCAAACCATGTCATTTTACTGCACAAAAAAACCACCAAGAACTTGACATGAAAACCATTCAGCTTCGGACTTGGTATCAGGGAGCCAATTGTATTAATACGTAAGGGCACACAAAACTCCAGAGGTTATTAAGGGAGTAAACAAGCAGGAAAACTTGCATCTATTTATATAAACTCAGTTTATTACTTCTGTCATTCAAATCCACAATGCATTTTTAATCGTTCGTGATTTGAAAAGAGAGTAATAATCATACAAAGAAAAGGATTCAACATAAACGGTGTCTTAAGAATTGATATCTTTAGAAGCATAACACTTACGAACACTTTTCAATTTTTAAAACTGCCAAAACAGAGACAGAAAAGGTTCACTGACGTTATGATATCTTGGAATGTTTTCAATTCACTTTATGATATCTTGGAAAGTTTTAAATTCACTTTACGATGTCTTGGACACTTTCCAAGAATAGACCTACATACACTGAGGCATATTGACTATGTGACAGAAAAAAGAAAGAAAAAGATTAGCATATACGGCTTAGTCATTTTAATCAGTCTTTGGGGTATCAGCCAAACATTTTAATACGTGTCTACTGCTCACCAAAAATTGCTTTTTTAAACATCCGTTTCTTGTTCGTTATCGGGTGCTTATCCCATTAAACATGTTTTCTGAAATTGATTTTCTTGTTTAAACTAACATCTGGAACAAAATGGAAACAAAAATACCAATCGTATACATTGCACAATGCACTTGTTTATTTCTTTAAGAAAAGGGGGAAAAAATTACTTGTAACACTAACTCCCCTTCTCCCAATTAACAAAAGGTGAGTAACTCACCCAATTCGAAATCTACATACCCCCCAGTTCCATGCGAATATTCTTTTGGCATCGGCGCGGTTAGTCATAACATATATCAATTATAAGGATCAAACTTTTTCCCCCATTTACAGTCTCTGTACTTTGCTGAACGTTGACACATTTTATGCGATGTTTCTCTGTTGCTTCGTGTACTTGAGTCTAGTTTTGAGGGAATATATTTCTTGTATGTCTCGAAGTGAATAGACTGCTTTAAATGGTGACTGGTTGTAACGGTTAATTACAAATCTATTGTAGTCCAGAGTAAAAAGTAACAACCAGTCAAGAATAAATAACCTCAAATTGGATCCAAATACACAGCACGCAAAGAAACAATGAAACTTTGCGTAAAAGCGGCCATTAAATGATTAGTAAATTGTGGAGGGAGAAAAAGTTTGAAATAGCTCGTATAAATTGATGTAAGTTACGAGCGACTGAACTCGCCCTTGGTATAAAAATAACACTGAATCAGCCAGGCATCAGATTTAGAACAGAGTTAGTCGCCATAGTAATTAATTAAGCAATTTCTTTTAATACCTTTTCGAACTAATGAACAAACAAAAACTGGTCACAATATTTGAGGAGATATATTCCTATCTTTGTATGCCGCGTCACGTGTTTCTGAGAATTATATAAACAGACCTATCTTCTAAAACATTCTCGTCCATACCTTAAATTGTATGTACAGTGATGTCCTTTTCAAAATTTACTTGATTTGTTCTTCAAAAATATTAAGAGATCTTGAAAGTTGGTTAGGATAATGTCAGTTGAATGGTTTGTCATTATATTGTATCATGGAGCATTAAGGTATTAACTTCATATTCAAGTTACTCAAATATGCTTGTGGCAAAAGGTATAATCAAAATTGATTTAATCTTAATAATAAAATAGTTTTTATCCAAATAATCATTGCACACTCCTTCAGCTGACACGTGCCTTTCAAATAGTTTGAAATCTGCATTAAACAACTGACATTTTCAAAACGTGCCTATCACAGCCGCTGTTAATATTGCATACATATAAATATATAAAGCGGAGTATTCAATATATGAGCAAACGTAAATGATTTTTGCCTGCTTATATGTAGAGTCAATAAGTGACTTAATACCGGCCTTTTAGTATGAATAGTCAATAAGTGACTTAATACCGGCCTTTTAGTATGAATAGTCAATAAGTGACTTAATACCGGCCTTTTAGTATGAATAGTCAATAAGTGACTTGATACCGGCCTTTTAGTATGAATAGTCGATAAGTGACTTAATACCGGCCTCTTAGTATCAATAGTCGATAAGTGACTAACAATACTTGTCTTCTGTAGTGATTCCAAGGATGACTATAGACTATTCCTGATCTGTAATTTATGCTCTTAACGTGGGGAAATAATCGTTCACATCTAGACATACATACATACATACATACATACATACATACATACATACATACACGTTTTTGATCGGAGACAAAGCTGAACCACTCCATGTGTCTCTAATCTGAAATATTCATATTGCTTATCGGACGGCCATTCTGTTTTACAAAGAATATGCAAAATACATTCTATCTATCCATAAAATGCTAAATATTTATTCCTTAAAAAGATATTGGTTAATTTTTCCTCTCAAAATTCTTCATACAATATGAAAACTATTAGGTTATACCTTAGCTTACTATTCTTTTTTTTTAAAAAAACAGTATTTTTTTAAAAAAAAAAAAAAGCTGATTTTATATTTTTACTGTTCCTGTTTATCCCTTGGTCTTTATATGCTACACAAAGAACAAGACGGATTATCAAACCTTTTGCAAATCTACGTTTTTTGTTTCTTTTTTTTTTTATGATAACTTAGCCGTTATGTATGCATGCATGTATGTATGTATGTATGTATGTATGTATGTATGTATGTATGTATGTATGTATGTATAAGCGTGTTACTACCAATATTAGTGAAATGCATGTACAAATTCAGTGGTGCGTGAAAGCACTTGGCTGAGTTGGGCAGTTAATAAAGTCACAATAAGGGATTAAGAACTCGTAATTCTGTTGTTTTTCGTTGCAAATCTCCGGACTGTGACAATGACGCAAAGCGCATACAACGGATCATATTGCATCCGTCCTTAGCAATTTTACCAACTCAATTGTATCTTAGAAATTACTTTATTTTTCGCTTATGCATAAATAGCGTTAATGAATTTTAATGTATAGATAGTGTATTTATTGTGTCAAATGAATTTTAGTGTATAGACGGAGAAAAGAAAGAAAAATGTGTGAATGACTTAATGTTAACAGTCAGCATTCAGTATTTACAACGGCAAAATGATGGTTCTAGTTATGATGCAAAATTAGATTTTTTTTTTTTGTTTTTTTCAGCTAATTGCGTGTATAGAATTACTCCGAGAAAGAGCATGCAACGTTCTAATTGATACCAGTCTAAATGTAACTTTCTTACAGATACCAGTCTAAATGTAACGTTCTTACAGATGCCAGTCTAAATGTAGCTTTCTTACAGATCCCAGTCTAAATGTAACGTTCTTACAGCTACCAGTCTAAATGTAACGTTCTTACAGACACCAGTCTAAATGTAACGTTCTTACAGATACTAGTCTAAATGTAACGTTCTTACAGATACCAGTCTAAATGTAACTTTCTTACAGATACCAGTCTAAATGTAACTTTCTTACAGACACCAGTCTAAATGTAACTTTCTTACAGATACCAGTCTAAATGTAACGTTCTTACAGATACCAGTCTAAATGTAACGTTCTTACAGATACCAGTCTAAATGTAACGTTCTTACAGATACCAGTCTAAATGTAACGTTCTTACAGATACCAATCTCATCCGAAATATCTGAATTAAATTAGAAGGAAATACAAATTCAGAAAATTAGGAAACAATAACTAAATTTCGTACTGGTATTGAAAACTAGTAACTTACCTAAATATAAGAAGAATCTGTTGCTAAACTGTTACTTTCTTCTTCTCACTCAGCAAGCAGGAAACTAATGACTTTTGGAACAAATCAGTATTTAAAGGAGTCTATATACAGAACGAGCCAATTAGATTTCAGCATTCTTATGTTATTTACCAATCAAAATTCTTGCTGACAGATCCAGTCATTATTTTCCCCAGACACGTACATAATCTTATTGTTATTTGTACCGATAAGTGCGGATTATACAACAAAAAACGCAACTTTTGTTCCTTAAAGAAAATCTCTAGTTTTAAAGTTTCCATTTGACAATATCACTATGACTGAAATCAAAAGAAAGCTGAGTAATGTTTTAACAAGGTTTTCGCCACTACATTCCAACCTAATGCTGCATATAACCTCTTTTGTACACCCGCCTTAGCTTTACAGTCGATTACATAACATGACACAATCAAGTTCCATTTACGTTTCAGAATAATACAGAATGAGCTTAAATCCCCCATTGTGTACGACCTCTACTAAACCAACACCATTTGTGTAATATATTGAAACTGCTATAAACTTTTTCTTAAGCCGTCTATACAAACCAGTGTCGCTGCCTCAAGGTGTATCCTTGGGAAAGGTACTTAGCCCCATTTCCTTGGTCAGCGTGTTCACAGTGCCTTACAGTGCCCTTAAAACCCACAAATATTTATAATACCTTCATTACTAATTATTGGAATTTCTTTTAAATACAAAATCTTGATCCTTATCAAACAATATATTTTAGCATATTGAATACAAAATCTGAGAAACAAAAGAAAACACACATACTAATTATCTTCAATCAAATCAATATAACAAATTAGTTAAGGTTTACAAAATTATGAACTCAATAGTCAGAGAACGAAAGGCAAAACAAATATAAAAGTTTACATGCATGTGAATCTTTAAAAAAAATGTATTTTGATAAAGTATGCAAAATAAGTAAAGTTAGTCTATAAAATAAATTAACTATCAAAGATGTTGCAATACGCGATACATTTATTGTTTTTTAAACTAATATAATCGTTAATAGATTATATTGCTGTAGTAAAACTTCAAGTCGGCATCTTTTTCATAATTTGTATTGCATATTGTTACACTTTTAGGGTCCTTTTCCCACGAAAAGCAGAAATGATTTTAATTTTTTGTTTATCCAAGACACAGTCTAAAACGCTTGAGGATATTATTATTATTATTATTATTATTATTATTATTCCCCGTTTTCTTGCTGCTTTTCGGAGACTACTGTGAGAGCCCGTCTATCTTTGGAAGTGTCTTGATATCATAGCCTCTCTTCATCGTCGTCCTTTACTTGATAGACATAATCCCTGTTTTTATGTATCACGTCAAAAGGTATTACCACGCAACATAACCCCATGTTTCTGAACCTGGTATCCCGGCCTTCCATAATGCTCACATAGAATGGCTGAAAATCACAGCATTGCATAGTTACATGTTAAACAAACACACAGTACTTCTTTAATTAACATACTAGTGAATAATACAACGAAAACGCCGGTGGCGAAACAGCTCGAAATAACGGATTTAATGCGTATTCTTTATAGCCATATTGAATACTTAACTGATACTGGCCATTCGACGGTACGTTCCTGGGTGGCAGGGGATAGTATCGTCAATTGGCCCTGTAAAATTTCATAACTTATGGCTATGATGTGACTTTTCGCATAGTATTGTTTAGCAATTTAAAGATATGGATATATTTGTGAATTAGGTGTTTCACGCTTGTGTTGTTCTTGAAACTGATATGAGACATGTACACCTCCAAGCATTATTTTGCAGGACGTAGAGAGTGAAATATCAATAGTCGGCTAGGAAGAAAAGCTAGCCACCCATAGCACTAGACACGTGAGTACAAGGCCAATATCTCAAAAACGACTTAGATGGTAACTACCAATTATTTTGAACTGCATCAAACTGTTTAGAAGACAGTGTTTTTGAGAATTATCTCTTAGAAAAAGGACTCGTGTTTGCACTGTGAAAATCACTTGTCAAAAATGACCTTCGTACCTGAAAAATGCAGGTGTAAATTTGTTGTTGGGATTCATAAATTATGAAATGCCATTGACTTCTCCGGTCAAGTGAATAATATTCTTAACATTTTTTAATGTAGCTAGAGAAAACTATGGATCTTTTTAACTTTACTAGTGTATTTTATTTTTTATGATTTTTATAATAGGCAGGTGGATGCGGCGTTAAATGTGGGTATAATAATTGTTTCCCACACCCCTGGTCTCTTGTGCAGAGCATTATGGGAAGTAGGGTACCAACTTTCTGTTTCTTTACATTATATCGAAACGTGTTTCTTTGTAGTATATTAAAAAAGTGTTACCTAATTTTGTTGTACATACATACATACATACATACATACATACATACATACATAAATGGCGTAATTTCTGATACGGTACAGATCAGACATATGCATATTTCGCATGAGCAATTTAAAATTCCCGAATGATCAAAATTAGCTTTGAACATTTATACTTTGCAGAAAGTTTTGAAACGCATGTTATACACTGTGCCTGTGGTGAAATTGTCAGAGTTATAAATTCTCTCATATTGGCAATATTACATTTGCTGCCAAAGGAATCATTATATTTACCCGTGATTTCCTTTTCATCAACGGTTGCAAATTATATTTACGGGTATTATTGTGATGCATTCGATTATTTATTACTTTCATGGTTTCAATTGCAATTAAATTTACAGAAGTTCTCTTTCCAGCAATTCAAATTTTATCAACTCCATATATTTTCTTTCCGAAGAAAATATTACTGGATAAAATATGTGATCCTATACGTCCGTTCGTACAATGTGCTTTTTTTCTAGTATAGTTTATCTTTGACAACACAGTTACAGAAAAAAAAACATATTTAGTGGAACCAGTTGAAATCCGCATGCAGATATGTAAAGATGTATCGGAGATACGATCTGAATTATATGGAAAGTGGCAGGGAGAGAGGTGGGTGGGTGGGTGGAGAAAAGATGAGAGAGCAGACACTGTTTATCTGTTGTGAAATTTTTATTTCTGTTAATTCCCTGCGTGTTCAAGGATGTACAGTAGTCCCGATGAGTACCGATGGACTCTCCAACATGTCATCAGAGGCGACTAATGGAGGCAGGAGCTAGAGTGTCTCAGTGGTTAGCACGCTTGTACTCGCGACTAAAAAAGTATAGGTTCGAATCCTACTATCAGGTCAGTTCGGGTAAGTGTTGTGTCCAAAGGCAATAAATTTTACTGCAATCGTCTCGGTGCTAAATAACCTATCTGTACTGTTGTGGTGTAGAACACCAAACATCAAACCACACCAAACACCAAATCACACCCAACACCAAACCACACCAAGCACATACCACACCAAACATCAAACCACACTAAACACCAAACCACACCAAACATCAAACTACACTAAACACCAAACCACACCAAGTACATACCACACCAAACATCAAGCCACACCAAACACCAAACCGCACCAAGCAAATACCACACCAAGTCAGTCCTTTTTCCATGAAAATCTACACCAGTCTGCGCACAAAACATACATCGTAGGCCAATATCTCACAAACGAGATTGCCATGGGTTTTCAAATTATTACCCTAGCTTCTTAGCATTAAATTAGGTCACAGTTGCCAAGTGAGTATACTTTGTTCCTAATATCGAGCAAATGCCTTCATCTTGTCTCTTCACCGAATGCTAATAGCTAAGATTTGGGGTTGCAATTATCTACCAACACACCAGAATATGAAAATAATCCTTCTGTCATTTCAAAAGAGTGTTTAGCCTATTATGTCTTCCAAGTTCACGCAGCAAGGTCATCTTAAGTTTGACCAGTTTCTCCTCCAATGTCAGAATCTGTGACAATTTCTTCCGCTGTCGTCGATTTATCTTCTGATGATCTTTAATAGAAATGCAGACAGATAATACATTTGCAGAGTCATTACCAAAATTTATTTAAATGTCATAATTATTATTTGAATGTCTTGCACGGGTTTTGCCCCTACTAAATCATACAGGTATTCATAATGTAGAAAAAGAAGGATCCTAGTTAAACAGATTTATAAATTAAATAAATTATAAATTTATAAATTATAAATAAATTATAAATTATAAATTTATAAATTAAAACTAAAATTAGAAAATCTTTAGACAGAGGCAGTTATGCAAAAGACTGTAGTGTAAATAAATTTAAAAAACAGTTGCAACTAAAGCTTTTAGGTTTGAAGAAAATACTACCACTACCTTTATCACACTCATTAATTATATAATCCCTGTCTGTTACGTGTCGAATACTGTTAAATAGAAATCTTAAGAACAATAATCACTCACTGAATCATTCATAGTTGTCATTCCAGCTCAGTACGAGTAGCTAAAATGTTGAGCTGTCACCAGAACTAATATGAATAGCAGCACACGAATCAGCCACAGGTTCATTCTTGTTATCTCCAAGTCCGGTTCCTTTCTTCTCCTTAGATTTATGTCGGAAAACATTAGATTGACAAATTCGTGTAATTTTCCCATGGGTTTCTCATCACCGTATATACTAGCCTATCATGTGCTGAAAATGGCGTTAAGCTCACAACAACAACAACACCAACAACAACGACAAGAATAGGAAAATTGCAGATCCTAGCATAAATTGTGATTGTGATTGTGATTATGATTTTTAACTTAGCTTTAACAATTTTTCAGTTATATCGCTACGATGTCTGCAGTGTGACAGTTTATAGTGATGTCTAGCACTGGGGCATCATGCCGCAGACATGTAGCATGATGTCCCACCCAGTCACATTATCCTGGCACCAGGCCGACCAGTCCTAACACTAACCTCTTAATGCTGAGCGCCAAGCGAGGCAGCTGTTAGTACCATTTTTGTAAGTCTTTGGTATGACTCGACCGAGGATCGAACCCACGACCTCCCGCATCCGAGGCGGACGCTCTAACCACTAGGCCACCGGAGCGGTCCTAGCATAAATTAATACGAACGCTACATACAGGAAACAAAGAAAAAAACAGAAGTGCCCCTTTCAGTAAGAAATGATGGTGTTATGCCAATGATACTGGCTTACGCGGTAGTACGTAGTACGGGTCAAACCGATATTTCTAAAAGGGGCATAACAATACACGGGCAGGTTCAGGTCAAGTGTCATGTGCATATTTACTCAGTGTGCATAATATCAAATAAACGTGAGCAAGAAAATAAAATACCGATGGTAAAATTTTCAGCGACAAGTGACTGTAAATTTATGTGTGTACGTTTTCTTTTTGCAACGGGAGGGGGTAAGTCCGGACCCCACCCCATCCGGCCCTGCAATGTCAAGCACTGCAAAACAAAACACAATAAGGGGAACACAAACACAAAACTAACACCTGCGAGTTATCAAGATTAAAACGATTAACACGCAAACTTTCATTACAAAAGTATTTTTCCCACAGCAAATGTAAGGGGTGGAATCGAGTAGCGAGCATGTTAGGAGGACCAACCCACTAGGGGCTAGGTGTCGCATCTGCCTGCCATTCTACCATCCCACATGCCCGAAATATTCTATCCTCTACTTTCTGCATTTTTGTTCTCCTTCTAAGTGACATATTTCTTTCCCGCAGAATAAAAATAAGAGAAATAGGACGACTGAAAAAGGTAATCTATGAAAGTCATAAACACTTATCGGTAAATAGTATTCAATACGCACACATAAATGGACAAAATCCTGATCCCAGGCAAGATCATTGACTTTATCAGGGAAACGAAACCTCCCCAACAGTCTATTGCCTGAGAAAGGGAGTACGAGCCTTGTATACCAAAATTATTTTAGGCATGGACAAGGAACGGGACGAAACCTGGAAAAAGAAATCCAACCAGGTACGGGTCCCTCAAAAAGAGAAGATGAACCTGTATTCAAAATAGATCAATGTAAAAACAATTCCCTTCAAAATTCCTTTTAATTTTTCACGACAAACAAGATAACAACATATACTTAGGGAACATGAATGTGTAAAATAGCTTTACAACTTTCGGGCAAAGGCGGTGGTCACCTCAAGGACGTATCAGTTTACATAATTAAGGGTCCAAAGGGTATACACAAATAAAAACAAAGATGTAGAGAGAAAAATGACATAATTTGCCAGAAAAGAAAAACGTTCACTTGACTAGAATACGTTCAGAGGATACCCTGAATATGATACAGAAGCTATACCGAAAATTATAGCCATACTATTTATATTCGTTCTGTTGTTTTTTACTGCAGTTTTCTGCACACGTTTTGGGACTGCTGTTCTTCTTACCCAGACCCCAGTGAAGAATCCACTTTCTAGAGACTAATTGTCCAGACCTTGAATGTCAAACTTTTACAGGCTAAATAGTCATAAATTTGATTAATATTTTAATCAAATTTACGACTATTTAGCCTGTAAAATAGTCAAACATTTGCACGCTTTATAACGTGAAAGTTATCAATACTGCATATATGATGTATAGAATTTGTGTACAGATACGAACTGAAATATAAATCAATGTATAAGCATAAGCACTTTTCAGTAACAGTGACCTTGATCCTTAGAGTTGGATTCTCATATCATTACATTTTATTTCTGGTAAATAACTTAAGTTGTAGTGAATAGATTTCAATGCAACCTGAGGCATATTTTTCCCTGAGCTAACGGAAAGCTCTGCCATTGTTACTGTATGTAGGTACGAGGCAAGAACGTTGTTTTGTTTTTAAAATAGAGTTTGCCTTTGAAAACGATTGCGAGTAATAATTTCACTACTGTACATAGAATGTTTAGGAAAGTTGTAACATAAATTTCGCATTAGAAACTAACAATGTTATTGCAAGATCAGGTTTACTGTAAATGGAGTTGCTAATTTCAACAACGCTCAGAACAAAATGAGAGAGAGAGAGAGAGAGAGAGAGAGAGAGAGAGAGAGAGAGAGAGAGAGTCATGGTCATAAACTCTGGAGGTCAACCGTCATATGAGCTGTATTTGTTTTAATATGTAAAGAAAAAAAGTTAGTTTTATTTAACAATCCATTTTATATGCTCGTTCAAACAAAATATTCATGAACAAAGACAGCCGTTTTCATCCGTTGGCAATATTGCTCATATGCACAAAATACATAGTTTTGTTTATTTTTGGTTTTAGAACTATACTGAATTTCTTAGAATATGGTGTTTCTGGGTAACAATGGTTATAATGGTTTCCGTTCAATCTGTGCCGATTCGACTTTTCCATCAGAAGGAGTAAAGATAAAAATATTATAAAGCTAACAGGAGATCAGATCTTACAATTTCAGTGACTGTATTTTGTTAGAGCTGTATTAACCTGTTGCGTATATCTATATTGTGTGTTTAAGTTTTGGTCCATGACTGATGATTCTATGTTTTAGATAGAGCTATAAAATAGCTTGTTTACTAGTTTTAAACCTACCCTTGATAATGAACCTGTTTACAGTTTTGGGTAATTTTCTGATTGGATGATTGAGTATTGCCATATATGCTACGTGGGAATGAGTTGTGAAATAAGCCACGTAGTGATATATTGCAACAAAGAGTTGTAATAGAGTCGTTGAGATGTATATGAAGACAGATGTGAACAATTATTTCTATTCCTGTTATTGCTATTGTTTTAATCTCAATATGCAGTTTATATTTATTTGAGAGGAATCATTTATTTGAATTACTTACTTATTGTCATATGACTGTATGGACTAAAGAAACAAGTTGGGATTATTTTGAACTCATTCAAAGAAATTCTAGACAATGTCACTGTAACATATAGAAACTGCAAGCACTTCAGCACATGCAAGATTCTTGGCACTTCAGCACATTCAAGGATATTGGCACATTAGTACATTCAAGACCTGGAATTCATTCAGAAGATTATATTCTTTTGGACTTGTGGTAGAATTTTTAGGATTAGTTTTTATTTAGTTCACGATGCTGTGACTTCCTCCAAAATTTCATTTTATAATTTAGATAATTACATTATTTGTTAAGTTTTAAACAACGTGTTGGTTTTGCTTCATTCTGTTACTTAGTTTAAGACCAATGAGTCCCAACAAGCCAATAACTTTGAAAATATGACTCTTAATTTTGACCTGAGTAGCAATAGAAAAGAACAACAATTTGCCCATATACATATATAATATATTCAAACTTAAATGATACTAATAGTTACAGTTTAATATTCATGTATAAGAAGTGAATTGATTCAGTTTTCGGATCCTTGGGGAAATGCATCCAGAGTCACTCGCCGATAGTCATACTGCATCATAGCGATTACCGAAATGACGGAAACCATCGGGGTATTTTGAAAGTACACTCCCACAGTTATATGTATAAAGGGAAACGCCTTGTGTCTTTTTTTTTTTTTTGTGCGTGGAGGTGCTGTGTATATTTTGTATACATGAAACTATTTTTTTTTAATGTAACTATGTAACTTTTTTGACATATACCTAACTAGATGCCTTATGCAAAATCTCTTAAGGGAGGAAATAAAGATTAATGAGCGAAGAAATAGTCTATACATAAATATTGTCAATGTCAGCTGTGTTAGAAAGAAACATGTCGATACTACTATTATCTTAGGATGGTAGAGACAATATAATTTCCAAAATATCTTCCCTAGTGACCATATCCGATGGATATTATTTCTGTATAGAAGTACCATAGACATCAAGACAAACATTGCATATAATTTCAATACGTTTTACCCAAATATATTTGATCCTGGTGAATTGGCTATTTCTGTCTGCTCCAGTTGGGTTGGGGTGTAGTGAAATGTGATTGGGTACGAGTAGGGATTGAGTTCAGGTATAATCGATTTTTATAATCACGTTTTTTTTTTTCCTCCCCCCTCCCAACACAAAACCTTCCAACCCCATCACCTTCTATCCGAGTTTGAGTTGAATCTCTTTAGATGGAAGTCCTTCCAGTTTATCCACTGGATTGTTTTATAGTACAGTTTACATAGCACATATAATCCAAACGCCCCCCCCCCTCCGCCCCGACCACCCCCGACCCATTACATTTTGGTCATAGCTTTAACGTTGGTGGTAGTGTATAACATAAGAAACATGTTGGCCAAGTGTGTTAATCAACAACATTCATAACTGCAGAATGGTTGATTATTAAAAATTACAGACAACTTGGTTACTTCCACTGATGTCTAAACTCTGCTGATAACCCTTCATACCATTTCTGTATTTCTTCAAAGTTACAAATCGAGATCACGTCTGAGTGGTATGGTATTTTGACGTAACAAAAGTTTCTCTCATACATAATGCTAGAGTCAATTAAGAAAGGAAACCGAGCATTAACGCACGTTAAAGCACTTTGTTTCTTTGTTTGTGTTGTTGTTGTTTTTGTTGTTGTTGTTCATCTAATTCGATGAATTGGTAGACTTAACGATGGATATGTTTTCTTAAATTCAACATCTTAAATTCAACATGCATGATGGTTTCTTACGTAAAGAAATCCATTTACAATGTTGTGTGATTATGGTGAAGGCCATTTTAAGTTTTAAATGATTTTAGGCAAATTTGAGATTATATGAGGACAACACACAGTAAGCTTGCAAAGGACATTATATATAAATGATAGGAAATGGCATGTTGATCCAATGCGAAATTCGATCTATTTGTTCGAAGAATCAGTGTTCATGCCCCTCCCCCCCCCAAAAAAAGTGAATTTTATGTTCCCTCAAAATCAATTGGATATAAGTACAGATAGCACCACCAAAGATGAAACGTATGTCGCAATTCCGACCATTTCCTTATATTCCACTCTTCATCTCAAATGGAAAACGAATTTATGCAAACCGTGTCCTAAAAGAAAACAAGGAATGTAGGCTCAGTAATTGGTCTCATTCCTTTTCATACCAGCAGATGGTGTGTATCCAAAAGGTCAAGTTCAAGCCTTAGATAAGATTAGAGGGAAGAAAAACAATCTATAAATTCAATTTCAATTTATTTAACATTAGTTTGTCAACTATATTGCAGCTTTAAAACACTTCACCAGACTCCACACATTGTGTTGTATTTCGGGTTTGATTCGTATGCAGCGAATTTAGAACCCTGTTTCCATTCTGTAGTAATCGCGTTATTTTCTTTGGATTTTGTGAGATTTATTCTTCTTCTGTCTTTCCCCTACAGAATTATAAAAACTCCGCAGAGCCGTCGAAACAATTATGAAACTATTAGTAATACATTTCCTCACTCTCAATGAAATCCAAAGAGACATTTTTGACTTCATTTGCTCGCTCTTATTACAAAATCACTAAAGTCCAACATGAAAATATGCTAAAATTTTCATAATGATCTATCTATCTATCTATCTATTTATCTATCTGTCTGTCTGTCTGTCTGTCTATCTATCTATCTATCTATCTAAAACAGTCTAGATACAACACATACTTAAATATGTTTCAGGAATTTTTTCTTTTCAAAATGTGCTGTATATGGTACATATTTCAATTTTAGTGTTTATGAGGACAACGCCGGACTGGATGGATGAAAGTTGGGAGGGACTGAGAGGATAATGGAAGGATAATAAAATATGCTTAACTTACATACAGGTCGACAGTGATTATATCCCAGGCCTTTTGTTTAAACCCAGGCAACTGATAATAAATTTGCAACCTTTTCTAGGAAAAAAGGGAGCCGCGGTAGCTCAGTTGGTAGAAAGTTGGACTCGTAATCCCCACTCAATCAAGTCCATGTCGGCTGTCTCGGAGTGTCCTTGGCAAAGGCATTTGGCAGATAGCAAACACGAAACAAAACATTAAGGGGAAAGTGGGTGATGTGGGGGCTCCAGGCTGTGATTGCATGGATTGTTAGAAAGAGCTGTAGTTACACTTTGTAAGCACGTTAACCGTTGTCGACGAGCAGCAGAGAGGGTGAACCCTACATGTAACGTTTACACACGTTTGCCTGATTCATATAAGATATTTTGACTCTTATAAGCCTCTTTGTAAGCAATTACAACCTTAAATACATATGCAACACAAACAGAAAACCGACCATGGGTTCACCCTCTCTGCTGCTACGGCATTTATCGTTGACTCGTCGATACATAAATAAGATACAAGGAGTTTTTCTATAATTAAACAATAAAACATAGAATATTATAATGAACAATTGTGTCTGGTTGTTAAAGACTTCTTCACTTTGTAATAGACCATGTCGCGGAGAATATTGCGCCCAGCATAATCGATCATTAAAAAAATCTCCTGGTTTGCAAATCTGTCTCAAATGCGGATTAGCATCTGGAGCTGTTATATGCGCTAAATGTGGTGGTAACAGATACAGCGCATTAATGCATTATTATCAACACAGAATTCCACGGCGAGGTTTTATCAAAGACAATCCTCCAACCGCTCGTGAATATCTACACAATTACTTTAAAGTACTTCCTGCGGTGATCAATCTTGAAGAGGATCAAAAAATAATAAATCAACGAACGCAGAAAGAAAAACAATTATCGGAAGAGTATAATATAAAAGATGAAGTGAGACGAATAAAAGATATCTGTAAAAAATTAAAATGCACTCCAGAGAATTACATCGCGAGATTGAAAAAAAAAATGTACAACAAAATACCATCATGATAGAATCACTGATGATTCATCAGATTATCAAAAATAATATCATCATTGACATACTGCAGAAAGTCCACAAGAATATTATATGGCGATTCACAACATTCTCTATAATAATATAATGAAATGTGGTGTTTCGCCATATCAAAATCGACACTGGCGATTCACAACATTCTCTATAATAATATAATGAAATGTGGTGTTTCGCCATATCAAAATCGACACTGGCGATTCACAACATTCTCTATAATAATATAATGAAATGTGGTGTTTCGCCATATCAAAATCGACACTGGCGATTCACAACATTCTCTATAATAATATAATGAAATGTGGTGTTTCGCCATATCAAAATCGACACTGGCGATTCACAACATTCTCTATAATAATATAATGAAATGTGGT
>JAECUM010041933.1:0-18719 GCA_016617855.1 Megalonaias nervosa
CATGAATCTATAGAGTCATGTTTCTTGTTCCTGTAACTTTGTGTTTATCTCTGTATAAAGATAAGACAGTGGGATAATACGATCTCTTTCGTTTTCTTTCTCCTTCAGTATTGAGGGGAATTTGAAACACACGGTAAACAATATCATTCAAGAGGAATAACTGAAAACCAAAGGTCACGATCCACCTATCAATGAGCCAGGAAAGGGGTCCTGGAGCAATTTCAAAAATCGACGACCTCCTCGTTTATCGTTTCACTGCGTCGCACGACTCCCCACTGGATGGGACCTTAGAGCAACAGCTCCGCCTTTACTATGTGTGTGTGTGTGTGTGTGTGTGTGTGTGTGTGTGTGTGTTTAAAGACGGTTTTTACAGTGTCAACACTATATAAACATAAACAAATAAAAGACTTTATTTTTCTTGTTTCATTTTCAAAAGGGAATGGTATATGATATGGAACAGGGCGGTTTGAAGACAACAGGTCATATTGCCACCCAACATCAAACCAGGAAACTCTTTGGCATAGGAAATATCATTTCGAACTTATGATTTTAAAAAATATATTAGTGTTATATTTTCTTACTGGGTGTACGCTCGCATATGTGTGTGTGTGTGTGTGTGTGTGTGTGTGTGTGTGTGTGTGTGTCTACTTTTCAATAGTTTTACAGAATCATATTAATAAAAGTTGGCATGACATGAACATTTTTTTTTACTTTCACACGCAATGCATGTTTTCTAAAATTGATGAACGACGCCACAACAACTTGATTTGATTTATTGTTTAATTTTTCACTAAAACGGTATCTTTTATTCCATTGCCACTATTATATCCGGTGTCAGCAGTGGCTGGCAGAATGTGTCTTCCTGCAGGTGAGCACGCATGCATATGACTGTTCCCAGCAGACAGTCTGGACTGAAGTTCTCCACGTACATTACCTGGAATTAGTACAGCATACACACCTTTAATAAAATCATGAAGTGTTCGATATAGTTTTCATAGACACTGAAGTTATATATAATGGCCAGTGCTTATAACTAAACGATACCGATGTTAAACTAAAAAAACTGCTTTGGCGTGTTTAAGACAAACATTTCCCATTTAGCAGCATTATGTCCAAATGCAACGTACTTTTTTCCACCGACATCAATAGATCAGTCTGTCAAACGATCCTTCTGTTTATCTGATTTTTTTTTAGAAAAAGAAGAGATCTGGGGCTATTTATTCTCTTTAAAAATAAATTAAACCCCACCCCCTATAAATTAATAAACCTCCAGTCTTTGATGTCCATGCGTTTCCAACACGATTGCAATATTTCATCCCGTTCCTGTGACGAGTTTTCTCAACATCTTCTGAGTCTGCGTTATTTTCTTGATAGTAATTTTTTTTATATCAGACTGCATGAATTTGACATTGGAAAATAAACCAAACGATTAATTATAACCAAAAAATTTTTCAAGTCGTTAAGCGTAGATAAAAAGGATCTTTTTTCAATTCACTTAGGACATTATTTTAAAATAAAGTTTTAAATTACAGAGCAGAAGAGCAATTGCCAATCTCACCTGCTGCTGAGGCGTAGTGTTGTTCGTGAATATTCGGTCGTGGAGGCTCTAGCTGATGTTGACTTCCTGCATATTCCTCTCGCTGACACTGAACATCATTCAATCTCGAAGTTTCCTCACTTCTCTCTATTCTTCCTGGTACTTCCATGTTTCTGTCAGCTTGCTGAAATCGAAGCACTGTTCCACTCTCGTTAGTTTCAACACTTTCGCCATCTTGGGGCCTAAGATGACAAACGGGCCATTGGTTTCTGTAAAGTATCTTTCCGAAGAAGTACTTTACTGTTGCCTTGATTTCAAGTCTCAGTAGGTACACAACCAAGACCAAGACAAACGCAAACAAAACATTTATTCCGGTCGAAACATAGAGTAATTGGTGGACTGGAAAAGAAGTTTTGGATATATGAATATGATAATCAAGGTGCAAATGATAGATCATGGAGAATTGGCGTCTGTTAGCCTTAAAGCTCAAGACGAAATAGCGGACCCCATAAACGAACATTTTTTACCATTTCATTGTAGATTTGTCAAAGAATTTTGAAAAATCTACCCATTAACTTTTCATACAACAAAAGCCAAAAGAAGATTTATCCGCATACTTAACGTAAACCGAATATCTAACATTTGTTACCAAAATGTGCACGACATTAGTGATCAGGCTTGTAAATTAATTACTAGTTTCCAGAACTGTAAAGTGTGGACTATCTGACATGAGTAGAGTAACTTGGCAAGAAAATAGTTCATACTTTCAGAATATCACATTATCAGATATATAACGTATCAATCGTGCAAAAAGACTGGTCGACTCATTAACATACCATCTTCACACCTTTCAATGGTTAACGTTTCTCCAGATCTGGTAATCTCTGAAGAGAAAAAAAAATTGGTAAAATGGTAATAATTTCAGATTTATGGGCTGAAAGGGAAGCAAACGTTAGGCATTACGCTTTAGTATCAGATTTATATTACGTCAACCACACTGTATAACGATTCTAATTTAAGAGAGGGTCAACTGACAATTGTTAACTATCATAATAACAAAAGCCAAAACACTGAATGGAGTATATAACAAAATATATGAGAAAAATGAAAAGAACAAAAATATCACAACCTGCTTGTAAATTTATCAACTGTTATAGAAGTAAATTATACCGATTATCATAGTATAACTAGTGATCGATAGGTCAACCTGCACACTTGGATGCATACTGTCCCAACAATTAATGAAATTGGTTTGTTTTGTTTGTTTTCTTGTTTTTTTTTTTTTAAATCACATTTCCAGGACAATCCCAAAAAGGGTTTAAGGGTTTGTCCCTGAAGTGCGGTGTTTTTTGTATTGCTTCTTCCAAAATGCCCCCCTCCACTTATCCTTTCATTAATTATCTGTTTTGTCATTATCACTTGATATGTACTCCTCCTGTGGAATTTTTGGTGATGTGACCAAAAAGAAACGGATTAGGATTAAGGCGAACCAAGGTTGCCAAAACATTTGTGAGCTGATTTAGGCCAAACCTTATTTCTGACGAACGAGTCAAAACAAATGTGTATTGCTTTAGACCAACCCTTATTTCTTATAATAAGGATAGTGGGTATTCATGAATTGTAATTGCTGGATCACTGAAGATAATTAATCGAACTATGCTAACAAGATGCGTGTTCATCAATGATTATTTTGCAAGTGAATGCAAGGTTCTCGTTGAATAGAAGGGAAGCTTACCATCACAGTAGAGAGTGCAGTTAAACTGTTGCCTGGGTGTGTGACACGTGCTACTGACTACGTCACATGCAAGACAACGACGAATAACTCTGTCACAGAACTGGTAGCCCCAGCGGCACGGATTTTCGTGACAATTGAAGTAGATAGGCTCATGCTCTTTCACTATAACGAGAAATACGTTATCATCCGAAGAAGAAGACAGACACCCAAAATAATTATTTTATATAACATTTCATAATGTATGTTAAAATTTGCCTTTGAGAAGCAATATTATATTAATACTAGAAGGAATCTGTGGTGAACCACGCACATTCATGTCAAATATTCACCCACTGTGTAACTCTGGTCGTAATGGGTGAAGTAAAGAGCCCGGTTGTTTGAGGGATGTTGAAAACAGAACAGATTTTGGACAAACACGCCTTCACCTCAAGACGCACCCACACTGCAAATTTGGAAATTACATGTGCGTTGAAATAAGTGTAACAGCCCTGACAAAAATGACGAACGTACGCAAGGACACGTCAGTTGGAAGCACACGATGTCTTCTATTCCTGCATCAGTCTAAAGAAATCAAAAAACATTAGAATGTATCCCCAATTAAAAAGAAAGAAAATGATATGCACACAAAATACTCCATCATTGTTGTTTGCGTTTTTTATTTATAAAAAAAAAAAAAAATTAGAAAGAGAAAACGACAGATCTATCAACAACCGCCTAAAACTGACAAACAAAAATGTTATGGACAACTTTAATCAAAATATAGTAAAGGACGGATAGCGGGAGGGATAACCGCTTTTCCTACCCTCTTACGTGTTGCCTCGTTCTGAGGCAGTCGTACATACACCGTTACTAAATCAGTGTCTCATATAATAACAATAACTGTATAATGAAACTAATTAACTTACCTCCCATACCTTAAACCCGTGCATCCCGTTTACCTTCAAGAAACTGTTTATTCTAAATGACGATGTACCGAAAAAGGTTATAGATTGAGACTAATTTTCCAAGGGAATTCCCGGTATGACGTAACCTACTACAACTTACGTGATTTCTTCACGGTGCAAAGGTTACTTTCAACACGACCAAGAACCATTCCGTTACTCTTTGCTTAATACATTCGGAACTGTTTCGGTGTTAAAGAGGAAAATCAGTGGCAAATGTCATGAACTTTACTCATTTTACATAGCAACGTTTGTGGTGTCTGATGTGAAATAAACATCACTAGGTGTAAATCAATATAACGTCCCTCGGTGTTTATTTAAATCTATTTATAAAGTTCCTACTGATTTTTAATTGTGCGTCATCACATTGTGTAACGTGTTTTCGAGACTGATTGCAAAAACGCGGTTTGCTCCCACGGTCAAACAACTATTTTGTACTGTTGGCTGCCTAGTCACTTTGGCATTACGAATAATGAAAGGGCAGCTAAAACAGCCATAAGTTGAGTTTCAAATTGATTTAACTAAATGACATCATTTTGGTTATTTTGTACATCGTGTACACACTCGGCAAATGTTGGGTACTCAGGCAGCTTTGACATGAATACTTGTTGAATGTAACCTCAATCAGAGTGTATACCTTGAGAGAGCAACACATTCTTGTCAAGACAGTCAATTTCCCTATGTGAGATATATTTTTTTGTGTGTGAACTCGCCGAATAAACTTTATAATGTACCATCTTAGAGAATTTTGGACTTTTTGAGAAAGTGCAATTTATATAACAAATTTTGACCATGTTTTAAGGATTTTATGTTTAACCATTCTCTTATATTTTGTTATATCTTGTTGACAGAATTGTAACATCTTCACATTTTACCTTGTTGTATTTCTTGTCTACACTTGTATAAATGGTTTCATCTTCCTAAAGGTTTCCTGCAATGCTTCATGTTTAAATTTTTATAAATTTACATTTGAGTAGCACCATAGCACCATTATTGTGCTGAGTTGTCATGTCACACACACACACACATCTCCACTACAACTTGTTACATTTTAATTTTTTTTATATCTGTCTGGATTTTTCTAACAATTTTCAACTTCCACTCTAAGTGTACAAGTCAGATATTACATTTGCTTCCTGGATTTATTTTAGAACTGATACAATTACCAGATTTTGCTTTTCAAATATTCATTGAATGTATATGGACAGAATGTGAATATTAGTTGATATTAATAAAAATTTCAGATTTACCTTTGTTTTTGTTTCCGTTGGTATTTACTGACACCTCAGACCCTGCCAAATTACATTGAAAACACTGAATCACTAATCCAAATCTAATTAAATGATATTCTATTGGTTGTGGTTGCATTTCTTTCACTGAGACTATTTAAATCAATACAGGTGTTATTTTTCCTCGTTTTCTTCAAACTCGATATGAGCAAAAACGTTCAAATAGTAGAAGGACTACAGTTGGAAAGAGGACTGTATCTCTCAATTACCTGTTCAGTTTAATATGGAGACTATCACAACAAATTCTTTAGGCAGTGATATATTCACAATAAAAATAACATAAATTCATTCACATTGTATTTTGACTGGAGTGCAAAAATGTGATGACAGTCCTTGCACAGTTTATGACTTGATTGGTTTTGTAAGCTGACCTTTGAAATCACACTCATTGATCATATTTATGGTAATCATGTGCAGAAAATGTCAGAATAAAATTGGGATATTTTGAATAACACACAAAGGCTTGGTTTACTTTAATATTATCTGTATTGTGTGTCATGTTCTTTATCAACTTGTCATACAACACATTTTATTTTGTAGAGTGCCTGAATGACAATGAATAGAATGCAACTACTGTATATACTCACTTATAGGTCAAGTCAAACTGCAAACAACAAAGATCCTGATCTGCCATTGCATAATGTGTCCGCAGATCAAGGTCTATCTTATTTGTTTTACTGATTACTCCTAACAAACTACATAGACCTAGATCTGCTAGTGCATTATGCTATGGCAGATCTGGGTCTGTGCAGTTTGGAGTTGGGCTTGTCTTATAAGCGAGTGCAGATGGTATTCAGAATTTTCACATCATCATTGTGGGAGAGGGTGTTCAAAATTTAGGTAATTTAGCAGATTTGAAGTTGTTCCTTTGTTAACTAATTCAGCATTGCATAGGAAGTTGTGTGTGTGTGTGTGTGTGATTTGGATTTTTAATGTAGTTTTAAAAAATTTTCAGCCATATTGCTACGATGTCTTCAGTGTGACAGTTTATAGTGATGTCCAGCACTGGGGCATCATGCCACAGACATGTAGCATCATGTCCCACCCAGTCATATTATCCTGACGCCCCGCTGACCAGTCCTAGCACTAACCTATTAATGCTGAGCACCAAGTGAGGCAGTTGCTAGTACCATTTATATAAGCCTTTGGTGTGACTTGGCCGTGTTTGAACCTGTGACTTCCCGCATCTGAGGCGGATGCTCTAACCACCAGGCCACTGGAGAGTTCGACAATTCAGTGATACATAGTAAACAAAGTCAACTGCTGAGCTTGGTTTAAGTGTCATTACTCGGCAAGCAAACAAATATTTCAATACCAATTTCTGTTCAAATATTCACAATGGAGAATTCTGATTCAAATTTTTGCTGGTTATTCGTTTCAGCTCCAGTTTCTTATGCACATGGGAGCAAACCCCTATTATTTCATACAGCAAAATTTGTCTCTGTTGTTAAATGAATCATAAAAAATTCTTACTGCAGTTGTCAGGGATCGGTGGATCCAAGTAAGAAAAGATGTTTTGAACTTTTTAAAGTTTATGTTGACATGGGGATATAAGAGCTGTTGTTGATCTTAAGTTTAGAACTAATTGTTATTCTAAAATTTAATAATAAAGTAGTAATATCAAAGACCATCTATCCCTTGATCATTGAATGATTTGCACAACAGCTGTCATTACAAAACTTTGAATTGAAAACTATGTATCACTATGGAGATTTATAACAGTTTCTGCGAGCTAAACTGGGTCAAGAAAAGCAGATATCGGGTTGAAGTATTGCCAGTGCATATTAAATTTTTTTCCAATACACATTCCTTTCGTTGCCACATACTAGTGCACAACAGTTTATGCTTGATCACATAATCAGATGGGCCATTTCTAAAAAAAATTGTGTGCTTTAACATGATTTTGTCAGCTTTATTTCCTTGGGAGATTATATAATGATTTTGCAAAGAATTTTGATCGATGAACAACAAAATAAACTGAAAAATTGCCATTTGTAGGTATGGCAAATCAGATTCTCAAAAATGAAACCTATGGCCAGTATAATGGTTGGAACATTGTAACAAAGTAAATATTCAGTTTACCCTCTTTAAGATGCCTGCTGTATTAAAAATGGGAGAATTATATAAGAACAACATAAAACATTAGATGTCTTTTAATTACAATTTTTTGTCCTAACCCAAATATTGACTCAGAAATCAGGAATGATATAACAGACTTCAATAATGTTTCTATGTTTTTAACTGTCATGGATCTAAAATTTGATGCTCATAAGTATAACATGCTAAACAATCAGAGGGCAAGAGAGGTGGGTCTTGATACATGTACAAAACACAATGAGGTTGACATTTGGTGAGAGATGTACTGGTACATAAGGATACAACTGGCAAAAAGTATTCTAATTAAGCAAGACATTCTAGACATGTCTCATTCCAGAAACTCTTTTAACAATGTTAGAAAAAACTGCCACAGAACCTGGCTACAGAACTAACCATTCCCTTGTAAAAATGATTGGTTTTTAGAAAAGCAGATAAATACAAAATATTTGGATAATTCAATAGCTCCTTATTAAGTGAGTCAGATTACATAACTCCTGTTAAAAATCACTATGCAAGAGTCAATGAATTGGCCCTAAACAGGGATCTAATTTTGAGCAAATTCCAGTTTATGAGATAGTTTTCACTGTAAATGATGCATTTTTAAAGATATTCATACTGTTAGAAATTATTGGGAAACCACATCTTATTCATCCATTACAACCTGACAAGAAGGTCACAGCTTATTACTTAAATTAAATATTTGGAACAAATTATTGAAACTAATCAATTATGAAGTTTAGAAAGTTAAAATAATTTGCTGATGGAAATTCACACGAAAAAAAATGGAAAGTGTGACAATAAGATCAAGTGCAAAATGGACTAAAGAAGGAGAACAGGTATCAAAATATTTCTGTAATTTAGAAAAAGAAACCAATACAGTAAAACCACACTAATTTTCAAAAGTCAGATGGAACATATTGAACATCAGTCAGAAATGTAGGGGAAACATATTTATCAGAATCTGTACACTCAGTGTCAGGTTCATCCAGTTGATTTTGAATCTATCCATAAATATAGGGATATTCCTAAACTAGAAAGAGCGCAGAAAGAAACCTGGGATGGTTCTGTAGCTTAAACTGAAGCAACTGAAGTCTAAAATACATGCAAAATAACAGAAGCCCAGTTTCAGATGAGTTTGCTTGTTTTAAAAGTTCTTTGGAGCGATATTGTTTCCATATTAAGTCAGGACAATTACCTTTTCAAATAATTCTGTGAACTTGTCATCAGCGTCCAAAAGAAGGTGCAACAACTGGTCTTCTAAAAGGTGATAAACCAAAATAGTATGTGAAAAACTTCAGAGACATTTATTTGTTTAATATAGGTTAAAAAATTGCATTTGTATGCATTACAAAGAGACTAAACTGTGTTCAAAATAATGATCAAACAGGTTTCATCAAGAAATGAAATATGGTGGAAAATATTCATCCCTTATATGATCATATGTTTTCTACAAATAATAAAACACACCAGGACTTGTGTTAACTGACTTCGCAAAAGCTTTTGATTTTGTTGCATGGCTTTTCATTGATAAGATACGTGTATTAGACTTTTTGATTTTGTTGCATATTTTCATTGATAAGATACGTGTATTAGACTTTTGATTTTGTTGCATGGCTTTTCATTGATAAGATACGTGTATTAGACTTTTTGATTTTGTTGCATATTTTCATTGATAAGATACGTGTATTAGACTTTTGATTTTGTTGCATATTTTCATTGATAAGATACATGTATTAGACTTTTGATTTTGTTGCATGGCTTTTCATTGATAAGATACGTGTATTAGACTTTTTGATTTTGTTGCATATTTTCATTGATAAGATACGTGTATTAGACTTTTGATTTTGTTGCATATTTTCATTGATAAGATACATGTATTAGACTTTTGATTTTGTTGCATGGCTTTTCATTGATAAGATACGTGTATTAGACTTTTTGATTTTGTTGCATGGCTTTTCATTGATAAGATACATGTATTAGACTTTTATAAAGGAGGGGATTTTTAAAAATTCTAAAACTATTGTTAAAAAAATTATTAAATTGTGCATTATTGTAATTGGACAGTGTTCATATAGTTTGACATTAAGAATGACTGCGGACAGGGTGTTTCTCGCCCACTATATTTTTCTTTTGTGTGCAGAGATATTAGCTTACATAATAAAGATCCAGATATCAAAGGAATTAAATAATATAGAATATTATATCTACTGCTAGGCAGATGACACTGTACTACTCTTGATGGATGTGTAATATCTCTGGATCTCATTTACCAATGCAATGAATTATCAAGCCTTTTTATAAACATTTTTTAAAAAATCTAAAGGAAGCTAGATTAGAAGTAGAACAGCTAGCAGTATTAAATGATTTTGAACATTGTTCAGCATACCATTTAGTTTGGGTATCAGAATTTGTCTACCTAGGTATGGGTACATTAAATATAAAAAATTAGGGGAATTAAATATTTGCTTCTTCAGTACTGAGAAGGGGGCCCCGAGTGGCCGAGTGGTCTAAAGCGCTGTCCGTTATGGATCACTGCCATCTCACCTCTGTCTGTGTGGGTTCGAGTCTCGGATTCGGCCAATGTAGATATGTGAGAAAGCTTGCCAGTAGCTTCTTGTGGGTCGGTGGTTCTTTCTGGGGTTTTCTCGGGTTCTTCCTCCACCATTAATACTGACCGCCATGTATAGCCTATCGTGTGCTGAAGAATGGCGTTAAACCCTACAACAACAACAATCAGTACTGAGAAGATTGTGTTGAAAAAACATGCAGTTATTAAAAAGTTTGCACTATCAAAACTTTCTCATGTATTACTGAGTGGCCCTTGTAATGTATTAAAATCATTAGATTCTTTATTTTATTACTTTGTTTGGAATTGGGCAAGAGATGCAATTAAACAAAAATGTCATTATTAAAGACTATAATGAGGGCAACAACAAATATGAATATGTTGATTCCATTAAGATAACCTGGATGAGAATGCCCAAATGGAAGAAAGAAAACCATTTTATTTTGCCTCGTATAGAAACAATTTTTCTGTTTGGAAAAGATTTTCCTAAAGAGTGAATAAATGTCTGAATAAGTTTTGGTTAGTTATCTTTTCAGCATATATATAATTTTATTATTTTACTTTTGAAAACAAAATACTCTTTCCAATACAAATATGGATGAATCCTAATATCACTAATAAAAAATTCTAGTGTACAAATGTTGGACAAAAAGAAATTTTCTATATGAATGACTATAATGGATCACTTTTGGTAATTTTTGTAATAAATTAGGTTTCTTGAAAATCCTGTAATGTAGGGGGCTTTTAAATTCCATAAAAATCTGCGTAAGTAAATTTAATGTCAGTATTGGTTATTATGTACCCATGAATACACCCATCTGTATTGCTGTTGTTAATGTTTACCATGTACCATATATGAGTTTACAAAACACATTTTCAGTTATCAGAAGCCAACCTCAGTTATGAAATGAAATACAGAATTTTTGATCATCTTCTTGATAAATAGAGTGAATGGAATCAGTTTGTTTTCCTTGCCTCAGATGTTAACCAGGACAGATAATTTCAAATAAAGATTATACACTGAGTTTTGCCAGCAAATAATTTTCTAAATAAAGTTGGAACATTTAAAGTAATTTATACTTTCTCTGCAAAAAGTGTTTAAATTTTATTTCATCTTTTATCATTGCCTTTTGTCTCCACAAATACTGCCAATCTTGACCAGGTTTAAAGAGTGAATAAAGAGTGAGAGCAATAATCTATTCAGTTTGTATGTATGAAGAGAGAACTTCTGCTCGGCATAATAAATAAAAGAAAAGCTAATGATTGGATTAATTTATTTATATTACAGTTAAAATTATGCATTTATAACTGTAGATTTAAGAATGAATTACCAAATATGTTTCATTTTAAGAAATAGCTTAAACTACACTTTCTTTCAGAGAACTAATCTGCATACAGTAATGATACATAGGAAAATGTTGTTACCATGGTGAATGTACACAAAATATAAATTAAAAAAATGTATATTAACATATCTGCTTGACATTCTATCCATAGTAAGGTATGCATTGATACATTTGTTTGCATTACAGTTGTGTTAAGTATACATGTTAATACACCATGCAACTGCCCTGGGCCAATCCTTCAGTTATTTGGTTTCATCTGCAGATGGACATAATTTTGGAATCAGTTGGACTGTTTTTATATAGACACAACACATGTATTGTCTCTGGTTTGAGAGGTTTCACTGTATGAATATGTTTATGTCTGTAATTACAAATGTATGTACAGGTGTATTCAGGCAGGTAGGTGTGCTATTTTTGCATAGATTTAAGTATAACAGTATGTATCATCACAGGAGCCTGACATTTTATCAATAAAGTACGACGAAATCTCTGACAACATGAAACACCTTATCGGTACTATAAATGAGAGATTTCGTCGTACTTTATTGATAAAACGTCAGACTCCTGTGGTATGCATACATGCATGCATGACTAAAACGATGGATCATTAAAACCTTAAAAACAAAAATGTAAAAATCTTTAGTACAGATATTGGTAATGACTGTGAAGTACATCTTTAAATATGCAGACTTCCATAGGAAAATTTAAATGACTGGCTAGACACTAGATTGGTATATAGACAGAATGATTGGCAAATATAGACAAGAAATAGAAATATATTTTCATGTAATAATGTGCGATCATATATATATATATATATATATATATATATATATATATATATAATCACACACACACACACACCACATTCAACCTGTTACTATTATTTATATCCCATCACTGACACTGTAAGGTGTCGGGGTGGGGGGCGAGTGTCGTGTTCGATAGCTTAAGTTAAACTAACTATCTTACATCCCATACCTCACAGCTGTGATTTCTGTTTACCGTTGAGATGGTGTTTTCAGATTGCAATTGTAACTGCTACATACGGTGACCTAATTTTCCGAGGGAATTCCCGAGTATGATATTCGACCGTGTAAGTTACAATGTAAGGTAACTGACGTGTTCTTATTTATGTGTAACTATGGAGTGTTGATAAACATCCGTAATACCAGAGTATTTCTTTAAAGGGGCCCCAGTGAGTCATCAGGGGACGCCACAACCAGTCTACGAAGTGAATGCGTATGAACGCATGATTTGTAGGCTTGTCCGATTGTTTAGCCAATCAGACTTTCTTCTTTTACGATATCCAAAGTTAGGACAATTTCATTAGTATTTTACCTATTATGTCTTATGCTGGCAACCTGTAAAGTATTGAAATGCAAAATAATGACTAATTATCAAATATGGAGGTTTATAAGCAAACATATTTATGAATCTTCCATACTTGAAAACTTCATTTCGTAGTTAGTAGTATAGCGGGCAACAAGTATGGATCACCCACTCTGTCTCTGTCATTTTGCCAAACCATGCTACTGTGTAAGACCGAAACTCTCACTGTCTATACTACACTCAATTTATCAAACACCAGCTCCCACAGTTTATACTGCGTAAATGAATTAAAAAAATTATGTGCCGTGAAATAAATGAAAAACAACGTTGAAAGAAACGTACAGAAATGCACAGTTGCATCACGCAAGCTTAATGTTGAAAACAGCAATTTCTTGAAGAAACAAAATATTATATCGAGTGGCCAAAGCTCCTCAGATGAATGCTGCTGTCCGCGCTAACACTAGACCTGGACTATAATACTTGCACTGTATGAGACCGCAGGTTAGTAACTTCAAAACACTTCGTTCTACACCTATTCCTCGATCTCTAATAAATAAACTACCACAAGAAATAAACATTTCTCTAATAAAGGAATTGTGTTAGAATTGAACCCCTTTGATAAAGAGAACATTAGTGACATCACAAATGGCTGTTAATTGTCACAAATATTGGATGTATCTGAACTGGAAGACAGGAATCGAACATGCGTAGAGAATATAAAAATGCAAGAGTGCCTAGGATGCATATTACTAAACGAGGGAGTTTAAAACACCATCTCCATTGAGGTATCCGAAAATTGAAGAAACAAAACTGGAAGAATAAAAATGTATGGTGTTACTTCTTCAGGAGCTGTATTGAAAGTACAACAATTAGAGAAGGTAAATAAAATGGCAAAAAATAAATGGGAAGTTGAGAATGAAATAACCTGTTAAACAGTAGATGGTAGACCTGTGGAGATTAAAAATGTGTAACTAATTCAAGTGATGACACCAGGTTGTCCAATACTTTAAATCAAATTTGAAGCAGCCTTATTTAGCTATAAATATTCCGTGAAATAGTAGGTACTGAGACGCAAATTACCAACTGAATCTTTATCGACCAAAGTAATATCATTTGCAGTGCACTTTTGGTGTATAGTCAATGAGTGAGGTTGTTAAATATTTGCCGATTCTGATCCCCTACAAATTTTGATTAAAAAAGAGTCTATAATGGAGATTGCTGAATATATAACAGGTACACACTGAATATATAACAGCTACACACTGAACATAGTTAAATACGTCAGTAGATGGCTTACCAGGCTTCGTTATGTAAACAAAAATGGTGGTGGTGGTGGGTTATGGTTAAGCATTGCTATGGAATGAAGTGAAAAATCTCAAAGATGAAATAGAGTTAAAGGAATAAAACCAGCTGGACAAAACATTATCGAAAGCCAAACAAATAAATTAACAAGATAGTAGAGCCACAAAAACAACTTGCAAAGACAATGCAGAAGTAAAATAAAGAATGTAAAGCAATAATACAGAAAAACAAATCGATACTAAGCAAATGAAAACTACATTTGTTTAATAATCCTTATTTTTTCAAAACATTTTTTTTCAGTAGCTCCTTTAATAAGTGTATGGGTTGGCAACATATTTGATGACCAGAGTTTCTGGTTCACCTGTTGTTATAGTGTTGTAAATTTTGTACAATAACAATGAAATAAAGATATCAGTTAATCTGCAGAGTAGAAGAGCTGCTCCGTATCATTTGAAGAAACACATGAAAACATTGTGGAACCATCACAAGTATCACCTTCTGTCCTGACAGTGGTATTATATAATTCTAGTGTTTGTGTATGTTTGCAAGATGCACATATTACAAAGAGGAGCTCCCCACGTAAATATTTTTGGGGTTGTGGGTGTGGTGCAAACATGTAATGATCAGCTATTAAGGTTTACCGATGTATGCCAAAAGATATTTAGAAGTGAAATCGGGGGCGGGGGGTGGTTGAGTGTCCCTTCCCTTGCCCTATTTGCGGGCGCCCATGGTTATAATATATTGGAAGGCTCAATGTGGTTTTATGTATATTTTTAGCTGTTTAGCTGGTATTGTTATACTGTTTAGAAATCAATCTGATTTCTTTTGCCCGCAGAGACAGATGTTATTGCTATGGTTTATACATTTACTTAGATTTGTCAGTTAATGGACATGAGTTTATGCTAGTGAATTTATAGGGTTATTATGGTGATGATACTGACTTTTAATGATGAAGTTTGATGATTCTTCCATTATTATTTGTACTGACAGGAACATTTGTCGGGACAAGAAGTTTGACTATTATAAAATTTATATGATAAACATATGATGAACATTCCATGGTCGAGCATCAGTCCAGGACATCAAGATTTTATTGTTTTGCATGTCCACCAATGCATATGTAAGACCATCTGTAAGCCGCAAGGAATATACAATTCTTTGGGCTCAATACTGTATTGGATGTGTAGAATCTTAGAGGGTGTTTGTATGGGCTTTAGATTGTGATCTTTATATGTTTTTGAGGTTATAGAATGAGACTTTTATACATTCTTAGAGGGCGTCAGGATAGGCCATGGAATCTGATTTTGAAAAATGTTTTTGACCTTATAGAATGGGGATGTTTTGATGGACTCTAAAAATGATTTTTCTGTTTTTGAGGCTGTAAAATACACGTTTTAATTTTGCATTTGCACAGAGCCAGCAAGGGGATTTAATGCTGTTTTATTCAACATTTAAAAGGAGTTTTTTTAAATTAAAAAAAAAGAATTCTCTAAAGGTTTCAACGGTATACTTGGAGAGATTGTAAAATGACATAATGTATAATGCTTTCGGTCTTGTAATGAAATGCTCATAGTGTTAATGGCGCTCTGGAAGAGTTTGTTTGAAGAGGTCATTTAATGATATATTTATAATATTTTATAGGCAATGTAATGGTATTTTAAAAGGGTTTCATGAGCATTTTGAATCAGACGTATAAACACCCACATATTTTCTGCGGCCCTGCTGTCAAACAAAAGATCGCGAGTTCGAAACTCGCACCGGCATGCCAATCTTTTTTACTTTGTTGTTATCGTTACGTTCAAACTTTCTTTAAAACTCGTTCATCCCAATTTTTAAAAATTATTTTTTACCTTTTTTATCTTCAAAATTGATCACTCTCGTCATAGTTTTCCAGAGGCAACAGAATGCAGTTTTATTATTAATATTATTATTATTATTATTATTATTATTATTATTATTAAGAGTTTGCGATTGTCTAAAATTTGTTTAGAATAGATTTTATATATAAGTTTGAAGAATGAAATGCTTATAAATTGAATTTGTTTTGTGTTACAGAGCCTGAATAAATCGCAGGTTTATGATTTTATTATGAGATTTTGTTATAGAAATAATAAATTATTTGTTTTGCTACCTATTAAACATGTGCATCATAAAAGATGTTGCTTATATATCCATCATTCTGAAATATTAATGTTTACAAAGATAATATATTTATGCATTTCTGACGGCCATATCGATTTCAATGTTCTGCAAGTGCAAAAAATGGCTGTAAGGTCACCACGTTTAGTTGACTCATAAATCTGAGTGCTTTCTGTAATATTTCATTTCCAGCAAACCAGTCTACAATTCTTTTGTCGTTTGGTAAATTATGTCAACAGTAATATTAGACAGCACTTTTTTCCAGAATTGTTGTTTCTAATACCGTTTTACAAAAATAGAGTGTTTTGTTTTCTCTGTATTGTAGTTAAAACTCAAAATAGTCTATATAATCTTTTCCTGTAGCTTTTCTTCCTCTTTTGTTTTGAGCCTTATATCGATCTATTTTACGTTTAAATAATAACTCAGCCCAAGGTGTCTTTAGGGAAGCTAGTTCTGCATGGGGATATTTGAATATCTGTAGGTGTTCGCTATCCCAATACCAAGTAATCTTTTTAACATTGTCAAGTGTCTGATATTTCAATACCAAGTAACATGTTTATTATTTTAGGTGTCTTTTATCCCAATACATGGTAACATGTTCATTATTTTATGTGTCTGATATCCCAATACCAAGATACATGGTCATTATTTTTATGTGTCTGATATCCCAATACCAAATAACATGTCAAATGTAATTGAGTTATGTCCGTATGTTTCAAATTTGTTGACATAACTTATAAGGTCCAACAACTAATGTTTCATCAAAACTACACCTGATAGTGTTCTTTTGATATATACGATGTGCTTGTCCAGGATGGTATAAACATCAATCAGCTTTAATAGTGTGTTCTATAATATTTAATAATGATATTTTTGGTAAAACGTTTTTGTATATTTCTATTTAGTATCACGTGTGTATTTATTGACCTAAGACATCCGATTTCATGGCTACTATCAACCGCATTTCTGCTTAGCTGTTGGAAAAGAAGTGATCTAACATTTATTGGAAATGTTCTTTTGTAAATATTTTTGATTTTGCCTAAATTGATTCATTTTATTCAGAACTACCAAATTCACCGCATACAGAAAAGGAGCCAAATTAAGTTTTCCAGTTTATCGGCAGAGATGAAACTGAGAAGGTTAAACAGACAGGCAAGGGAAATCAAATACGATTCACTTTCACTCATTGGTCTGATATATAAAAATTATTGGATTAGGCGCCTTTTATTCAACGAATATGGCTTATGGGAAAACAAAAAATTCAACAAATATTTGGAAATTAGTAGGTGCACATTTATTCAAATTATGGAAAATTAAACTGAAAGATATCTGAAAATTTAAAAATATTATGGTATGTTCTGTCACTATGGAAAAAGAACCAACTACTGCTCAAATGTATGTGCCTCAAGATAAAATATATTTAATGTTAAATCATAAAGGACAAAGAACAAATGATATTGTACTTTGTAAAAATCTTTTTAATGCACACGGATCTAGATTAATCTTTCATGAAATTAAACAAAAACAACAAACTACTAATTTGAACTAGTATTTCCTCTTCACTCAAAGATATCAGTGAATTGGAAAGGAAAATTAGAAGCTTTTTTGAAAGTATAAATAGTTTTCACGTTTCACTAAACTTGACTCCCTAGGGTAAGAGAAAACATTAATTTATTTATAAAGTCATGGCAAGATTTCAGAAAATGAAAAGCTAAATGACCAACATAAAATGTGGTCCACACAGCTGCGTGTGCATTTGGTGAAGAGGACTGGACCAATTCTTTTGTGCTGGCTAAACCATGTACAAAATATGCTATTTTTAGATTAGTTTTTAGTTTATATTTATTTGTGGAAATATTTATACAAACCAGTTATAAAAATATTTTAAGGAGATAATAAAATATATTATCGGCATTTATTCTATTAATGTCCAGTTACTGAGTAATTTTTGAAATTATTTGTGGAATGAATCCGAACTTTGACCCGAAGTTTAAAATTTTTATAAAAGATATATTTTAAAGGAAATAATAACGTTGATATGCGTATTAATTTCTTTATTATTCTTACCAAACTATGTCAGATCCACTTGTTCAGAATAACCCCAAGTCTTTCTTATTAAAAGAAGTTTCTTTTATCGTATAATGTTTGGAAGGGCAAGGAACCAAAGTGAAAGATGATATTTGAAAGTCCTAAAGGTGGTTCACACTGTCATTGCTTTATACAAATGAGGGGAGGGGGAGTAGTACATTCAAGAAAACAGTTTAGTAACATAGTGTGGTTTGTGTGTGACAGTGCATGTCTTGAAGGTAATCCCCCGTACACTGTCTCGTGGTGAAGCAGGGAAATAATTAAACTGCTGGCAACTCTGATGTTCAGTAAAGAATACAGACAAAATAAGTAGTCTTATGTTGGAATTGATGAGTAATTAAATATAT
>JAECUM010041934.1:0-17027 GCA_016617855.1 Megalonaias nervosa
GCGCTCAGCATTAAGTGGTTAGTGTTAGGACTGGTCGGCCTGGTGTCAGGATAATGTGACTGGGTGGGACATCATGCTACATGTCTGCGGCATGATGCCCCAGTGCTAGACATCACTATAAAACTGCCACACTGCAGACATCGTAGCTATATGACTGAAAAATTGTTAAAGCTACGTTAAAAATCATAATCACATCACATCACATCCAATTCCTACTTAAATTGAGTACTTATTTGTATGTGGGGTATACATGACTCTAACCACCAATTCTAACTTGAGTAGAGTACTAGAGTATGTGTGTGTGTGTGTGTGTGTGTGTGTGTGTGTGTGTTTATGTGTGTGTATGTATGTATGTATGCATATATGTATGTGTGTGTATGTATGTATGTGTGTATGTATGTATGTATGTATGTGTGTATGTTTGTATGTATATGTGTATGTATCTGTGTATGTGTGTATGTATGTATGTTTGTGCGTATGTATATATGTATATGTGTATGTATGCATGTATGTATTTATGTATGTATGTGTGTATATATGCATGTATGTATGAGTGTGTATGTACGTTTGTATGTATGTATGTGTGTATGTATGTATATGTGTGTATGTATGTATGTATGTGTGTATGTATGTAGTGCATGTATGTATTTATATGTGTATGTATGTATGTATGTGTGTGTATGCATGTATGTATGTATGTATGTATGTATGTATGTATGTATGCATACATGCATGCATGCATGTATGTATGTATGTATGTATGTATGTATGTATTATGTATGTATCTGTTTGTATGCATGTATGTATGTGTGTATGTATGTATGTATGTGTATGTATGTATGTGTGTGCGTGTGTGTATGCATGTATGTATGTATATATGTATGTATAGAGGGACAGATGGATGATATGAGTAAGCAGCAGTTTTAGCATATACAATGAAACTTCAGCCACGCTTTTCTAGTATCTACTGGCAATTAAAGGTGAATCTGAATATTGATTAAACATATTAATGTAATCAAAATGTATCCATTACAATTCCCTTTTACCTCCTCTATTACCTTGTGTCAGAATGTTGTGCTGTTCATTCCAACCAAGGTCTAGTCAAGATTTGAGTCTGACTACCAAATAACAAGATCTGTAGAAGATTTGTGTTTGATTACCAGATAACAAGATGTATGGAAGATTTGAGTTTGACTACCAAATATCAAGGTCTATACAAGATTTGAGTTTGACTACCAAATATCAAGGTCTATACAAGATTTGAGTTTGATTGCCAAATAACACTCAAACTGACAAAGCATCATCGATAAGCATTGTGGCATAAATAAGCCAGTACATGTATCCACCTGAAGTCACACAAGTTCACCTGCAGGGAAATTAAATAGGTAAAGAAAATGCTTTCACCCCCTACATGGTTACGTTTGCCCAAGTCAAATATATTTCTTTCAATGAGGCTATAATCTGCCCTAAGGTTGCGCCTGGAGATTTAAATGCATTAGATTTTCAATTTAATTTTCGTCAACACCTACGTCTAATTCGTTTTACATCCCACCTATTCGTTCAGAAATGAAAGCGCTCATATAAATGTACTACATGAAGGAAACTTAGGGACAAAAAATGAATGAAGCCATGACTTGTATGTCTTTCTACCTGTCTGTCCTTGCGTGTCATGCTCCTTTTACGTTAAATCTATATCTCAGACACGGTTATCTCTTCAGTCATTAAAGTTGATTCGTGCCTGTAGCCCGAGGAGTAGTATAGCGCCATACTAAAAGTCGATCATTATGATCTACTTCTCAGTGATCATGTGCACATTTTGTGTTAAAGTCAGTTTCTCAGACACTAGTACTTGTACAATCATGAAACTTAACATGCACATACACACTAAGGAATACCAAACATCTATGCCAATGTGGGTCACTGTGACCCCATTTTCGGGCTCCAGTGATAATGTAAAGTTAGTATGTAAAGTTCCTTTTCTTGGACACTGTTGGCATAGTCATCAAAATTAGATTTCATCATATCATCCGGAGAAGTATGTGCCGTTATACTAAAGTAGGTCATTGTGACATTTTTTCATCCTTCTGCGCTCATGTACACAATTTGTGTGTAGGTCAGTATCTAAGATATTGTTGCTGGTACAGTCATGAGAAAGGTGTGCATGGATCCTAAGCAGTAGTAGACCACCATTCAAAAAGTAGGTCGCTGTAATCGACGTTTCACACTACAGTGATCATATACATTTTACATGTTTAGGTGAGTTTTCTGTGACACTGTTGGCTGTAGTTATGCCGCCTTATACATAGATGCAACCTGGGGAGTATAAGACTGATATCAAAAGTATGTCACAGTGATGTTCTTTCATGCATTGGTGAGTTTCTTTGATCCCGTTGCTTGTACGGCCATGAAAAAGAATGTGAGCAAACGTTCTCAGAATTACAGCTACATCATATTAATAACTGGAGGTGTAACTGTGACCTGCATCAACCCATTGGTTTGTTCTTATCATCACTTGGAATCAGTATTGATCACTATGAGTACTAACAAATACTAAAACCTTAGATTCTGAATAAATATATACAGGCGCGAGCTTTTGCTTTCGTCTGAAGAATCATTCTTGCTTACCTTCAATGTGGAAAACACGTCTTAATAGAGTAAATATTTTCAATGTTTGTGATTTTACATTAACGAAGCAAATATTATATGCGATCTTGGCGCAAACTGTACGTAAGAATTAAGATTGCATTTGAAAATTTCCAAACAGGAGTTTATATACATTTCGGTTGGTTTAATGAATAAAATGATGCATGTATAATGTGCGGGTAACCACATTCGACACTGCAAGTATACTCTGTTATTAGTATAAAGTGAGCCAAAAGTCCATATCATATATATTCCGATCCGTGTCGATATGTAAGTCAAGCGTTAGTAAATTGCTTGCCTTTACTGATCGCTGCATAGTTCCCTTAAGTACTGATGCTCCGTCGGTACATCTAAGTCTCTTTCAAGCAGGCTTTCGCGCGAATTGAGATCTACACCGAATAGATACGCCACACTCGTATTTTTGTTTTATTCTTGTCCCTGTTGTTCATGTCAGTTCGGAACATACGTCATCTATACCGTAAAGTCCATCTGTAATACCTGTGCATAAGCGACAAATGTAAACAGATATATAGACGGTAGAATGTATCGGTACCAAAGCGGGTAACACGTGCGCTTCTTATATACTAATTGAATTAGTAGTGTAGTTGGACGGTTTGCAAGAATTTCATCCAGAATAGGGTGGCCATTCGTTTTATACCGGATAGTCCCGTTTTTAGCTAGTCTGTCTCCTTCTTGACGTGATCATTTTTGCGTGTGTGCAGGCGTGTAGTGCTGTGGGCACTGTGTTCCCGTACTTTTTTGCGCGTTCCCTTACCATTTTTCGTTCGCCATTGTCCCCTCGCATCTGAGAAACATGCGTTACCTCACTTCTTATTGCGTTCTCTCACTTCCTTATTTAGCACTACACCACTGTGTGTATGTATGGAGGTCTCGGTATTCTTGATCACTCTTGTCCAGAAGGAAGAACCTGCATCACTTATGTATATGTTATGTGGTCGGTCCAAAACAAAACTCAAAATATGAAAATTGCTCATTTATGAAATCTAATTTTTGACGGAGAACGTTGACTAACCTATCAAACAACATCGTTTAAGTTTCGTTTTGTGCACTACAACCGTTTACTAGAGCCGTTCTCTTTATGTACAGCGATCAGTGTACACACCATTATGTCCCATTTCCTCTTTCACTGCATACTAGTTAAAGGAGTAGGATTTATCGACCGAATCGTGCAGCGGTTTTAAAATAAAATGTGTGATAACAAAATAAAATAACAATACTCTTCTTCAAATGATTAATCTTACTTGCTCCTACGACACCGTGCTAAAGCTAGACATGGTGCAACCTTTTCTTCTTTGGATTATAGTCGTGTATCGCTTGTTGGCACTATCATTGGCTGCGCAGTTATATCGGACACTTTTAGGGACCAACCATTTCATTTTCAGGAGGGGAGGTGGGCTTAGAGTTTCTTTAGTACCAGGACATGTTTGTTAATTTTGCCGTATTATAAGTTTTATCTCTCCAATAATATAATGGCTACAAATCTGAGCAAGAATATTTTGTTCGAACTATTTGGGGGCCTGATTTTACCCCCCACCACCAAAAAAACCCCAACCCAACAACAAACAAACAGAAAATCCATCATAGGTTCTCCATTCCCACACCTCCGAGAATTCAATGGTCATGAACTTAGGTTTCACTGTATAGAGGGTCCACTCAAATTCCTATCTGAAGAAACGTTTATTATGAATGAAACAGCTGAAACCAGCAACTACATGTGAGCGAAAGAATTTTCAAACCTATATTAGTTAGATATATCCATCGATCCTGATAACCTGGCCAATAATGCCGGAAGCTCATATATGCGATACATCAGTGGCGTCACTAGGGTTGGTGACAATTTGATCAAATTACCGTTAAATGGTGTGTTGTTCTTCTGAGAGGGTAATACTAAGGGACCGAACTTTTAATTTTTGGGGTTGGGGTTGGGGTTGGGGGAGGAGACAAAATTCCGGCCACCTAATAGCTTGACAAAAGAAAGACCTTGCTTGTATAGTAAAAAAAGGAGGCTCTTTCGTATATAGTCATACAATTTAAAAGGTGTGTTCCCATTTTTAATCACCACTGTCAGGTGGTATATGTAGAGGAAAGTGATCTGCATGTACTTTTCATGCCCCATTGAAGATATAGCATAATTTAATCGAGTTGTGGTTATAGCGTCGTCCTTTTCCTGCTAAAGTAGCTATCAGGAGATTTCGCATTATGCACCGGCCAAGCAAATGGTACATAACACCCTACGGAGTTTCCTGTTGGTTCATTAAAAGCGTATACCTTCAAATTTTTATCCGTTAAAGCGCGAAAGAAAAAAAAAAAAACGTTTCGTGCTATTTAACTCGCGACTTCTCTTGGACCTTTTTTAAATACACTTTTTTTTATGGACCTTTACTGATCCATCATACGGCGAATATCTTGCAGTCACGTGGGAGGACTAGGGCGTAAGAAACGCATCATGATGTTGATGGGTCTAGTGGAGGTTGATGGACCAGCGTGTCACCCCCAAAGGAGGTGAATGTACCTCAGTTTCGCTTCGGCCAGTTCAGTTAGTGATAGCGTCAGATTCGTAATCTAAGGTCGCGAGTTCGATAGCCGCCCCGGCCCGCTGCCTCGGTGTGTTCATTGGAATAAGTCAGTTTGCTTCGGTTTTTTCGGCATCCAAGTAACATGCTGAAAGTGCCGTTTAAAACTCACAACAAAAGCAACCGTCTATTGCGATGATTGACCGATCAATAAACAGCTGTAAGGCCCCCAACACCATGCACCACTTGTATTTGTTAAAATACTTATTTCATATTAATACACCGACCTAGTCAGACTTAAAACAGAATTAGCACGGCATTTAACGGGATTTAGAGTTCTTAACAAGTACATGAAATGTCGGCATCCGGTGGAGGTGAAGTGTTTGGGGCGATCTACCTTAACATTCTTATTCCTTTCACGCAGGGTGTATTGATTACGTTTATATTGCTTGAAGAGATCCCCCCCCCCCCTTTCTTTTTGACAAGCAAACTACTCTATTCGTTGAAATGAGGGCAAACAGGAAATTCAATGGTTTTCATATTCGAACCGTGAATCAGAACTTACATTTATTTATGCGCATCCCTTGTTAGCCTCAAGTAAGATTATTGTTTCGAGTCGTGTGCAAAACTACTTAACGTACATGTATATAGGAGATTACTGCTGTTGAGCGCAAATAGCACGTTACAGGTCCACTCATCTTGTTCCTACACTTGGAGTAAAGCTGCTTTACATTACTAGGAAAACATGCCTCCAAAATTCGTAAGTATACATTTTGTGTTATAGATTGATAGATAGTGGCATGGCAAGAAATATATAGAAGGACAGAACGATAGACTGAGAGAACGATGGAGAAGGATAGTAGCTTACTAACCATCTATGTAGATGACTATTTCGAGATTTGGTGCAGCATCAAATACAAATGGTGTCGACCGGCAGAAATAAACGCGTGAAACTAAATTATGTTGTACCACCCACCCACCACCAGCGTCTCCTCCCGCCAATGAATTTTGATTGTATTTTCCAGTCATATATTTGAATTGCACACATGTGCTTTTATGGTACAGGGAGGGGCTTTTGCTTTTCTCCCTTTTCAGGTTTCTTGCACTGCATATATTAGATACGTAATTCTATGTATGAATAGATAATAATAATAATAATAATAATAATAATAATAATAATAATAATTCATTTCAAGAGCGAATACAGTGGTACAATCACTGATCTCCATTGCGGCCATCGAAATAAAAGAAAAGATGAAACCATCGAACGTTTCCATAAAACTCGTTAACACTGCACAAATTCATTTTATATTCTCTCTCTCTCTCTCTCTCTCTCTCTCTCTCTCTCTCTCTCTCTCTCCATCCATCCATAGCAGAACTTCAACAGATTTTGTTCAAGTAGGTACTTTTTGCAAACATTCTTCAACTCTTCAGTGTTGCGTTTAGCTTTCCTGTTAGCCAGTAGTAAAGTCCATAATAACACTCAGGAAGCCTGAGAATTTTCTTGGAAAATCAGATTTTTCACTCTTGAGAAAAACGATTGCTGGTTTCCGGTGATTTTAAATGATAAAATGTGGAGTCAGTAATCAGTGTAAAGCCATTCATGCATTTCAGGAGACCAGATAAGAATAGACTTTAATATTTAAATAAGCCTGTGGTAGATGATTATATTTTTGACAGTGAGAATATCACTTGATTACTCAAAATATCCTCAGGACTTTTCAACTTTATTCTCACAGGGGGAACAAAACATATATATATATATATATATATATATATATATATATATATATATATATATATATATATATATATTCCTTCCTTTTAGCGCGATTTATTTATTACACGTTCTGTGGTATGACGGTGAATAAATTTGTTCCACCACCCCCTCCACCGCCTCCACCAAAATCTCTTATCAGTCCATTAAAAAGTGGTATGAAACAGAATTTTTACAAGAAGCTATAAGTTTGAAATATCAGATATATCAATGATCTCTCTCTCTCTCTCTCTCTCTCTCTCTCTCTCTCTCTCTCTCTCTCTATATATATATATACATTTCTATATGCTTGTATTATATTTGCATGATAAATTTTCAAATCGCATAGGAATACATGTTCATAATTATGCTACCATCTGTCTGCGTGTCTTTTGTGACTGACAAGTGTCAGAAGCGCTGCCATCGAAGTAGTAAATGATGATACATCACATCCTAGATGTATGTTACATGTAGTTATTTGTGTCAGGCATTTCTTCCTATAAATTGTATAATAAAAAGACTTTCCAACTTTGTATTGGATAGGTTTATAAACTATAAAAGACTTTCCAACTTGGCTCGATTTAGATTGGTTATATAATACGAAAACTTTAACTTGGATTGTTTATAAGCCACAAAAGACTTTCCAACTTGTCTTTTATTGGATAATTTATAAATTATCAAAGACTTTCCCACTTGTCTTGTATTGGATTGGTTATGAACCACAAAAGACTTTCCAACTTGGATTGGTTATGAACCACAAAAGACTTTCCAACTTGGATTGGTTATGAACCACAAAAGACTTTCCAACTTGGATTGGTTATAAACCACAAAAGACTTTCCAGCTTGTCTTGTATTGGATACTTGTGAACTATAAAAGACTTTCCAACTTGTCTTATATTGGATTTGTTATGTAATAGTGAACTATTAAAGACTTTCCAACTTGTCTTATATTGGATTTGTTATGTAATACAAAAGACTTTCCAACTTCTATTAGATTGGTTATAAACCGGAAAAGACTTTCCAATTTGTCTCGTATTGGATACATTAATAACTACAAACGACCTTCTAACTTGTCTGTTTAATTCAGAAGTTTGATAATTGTATTTTCGGTTTGGTCACTATATTGTGTGAACCTAAAAGGAACTTTTGAGATGAATAACACATTTTTTTTTTCTTAAAAAATATATATTTTTTCATTTGTTCGTAAATGAAGAGATCATACATGTTTGTCGGCCAAAGGAACGCATCACACATTATTTCTCTCAATAAATTGGCAAAGAGTTTGGAATATTTGTCTTCTGCTTAATTTCGAAATGAGTCAGATTTGTTTTGCACGAGTAAGTTTCAGTAGTAAGGTAGCACATTGGTGTAGATTTCTGGGATATTTAAACCTAGCTGAACCATACAATGCAAAAGGAAAGTATATTTGTAAGGTCTTTTGAAAGAGTTTCCTTTTGAAATGTTGGCATAATATTTACGAAACACCCAATCATTTGCGGAAGGGTGATGTTGGGTAGCATGGGGTGCGGTGGGGTTGGGTGGGAAAACTAAAATGCAAAGCCACCTTTAGCTCTCATTACATCATTATTTTGGCTAGATGCATGCTTACCACTGTCATATATTGATATAATCGGAATAAGTAGGTAGGACCATTGTAGAAAACACGCACGTGCGCGGGCGCACGCAGATAGACACTATCTCTTTCTCACTCTCCAGCTGTCATGAACAAGATATCACACCGAGACGTAGACGGAATTCAGATGTAAATTAGGTTTGTACATGGAGGTCAGCGATAGGGTTTCAGTGACGTTTATACTGTAAAAACGCCTTTAATACTGATCGAAGAAATGTACCACTTTATGATAGAGTTGAAATGTTTTCCTACCCAGCCACCGCTTCCACCCAACCGGCACGCCCATTCGAAAAATTGTATGAGGTTCCTTAGAAGATCTGCTACTGCATTAAAATAAATTTCATTACTTATGCACCTAAATGTCGCAATATTCATCTAATATTTTCATCCCAAAACAGACCATACAAGAAATGTATCTTTTATTTTGAAAGTTGATACCCAAGGAGACAGAGAAAACGGTGTCCAGCATGATTATGCACGTAGTCCACTTTCCCTTCCAACCCAGGGGGCCTGGAGTGGCGGAGTGGTCTAAAGCGCTCATCGTTACAGATCACTGCCATCTCACCTCTGTCTGCGTGGGTTCGAGTCTCGGACTCGGCCAATGTGGGTATGTGAAAAAGTTTGCCAGTAGCTTCTCCTGGGTCGGTGGTTCTTTCCGGGGTTTTCCCGGGTTCTTCCTCCACCATTGATACTGGCCGCCATGAATAGCCTGTCTTGTGCTGAAAAATGGCGTTAAAACCCTATAACAACAACCACCTTCCAACCCTGTGTTAGATGTTTGGATAGTTATGTTGGGGTGGGAGGCCGGAGGACGACCATTGAAAAGCTGGAATTCGCCCTTACTCATAGGCATATTAGACGATCATGTAAAAATCGCTGCCAGAAATCGATGATCGATATGTTTATCTTCCGAAATATAACAATTGGATTATAACTGATGACTTTAATACTCCATTACGTTAATTAACCGACATTTACTAATATGTATTATTTGCGATCGCCATATCTCGTGTCCTACTTATTTTCACGCAATCGAATTATCATCGGCTTTTTTTCTTTATCAACCCATACAAGCTACATCATCGGAAGTGATGCATTCCGGGAATTTTAAAACGTTATGATGGATTTTCGCTTGGATACTTTAAATTCAGTATTAATCAAACCTTTCAGGTAACAGATGGTATGCACCAAAGACAACATATTATCAGCTAATCATTTATATTTGATTAGGTATTGTATGACGTGTATTTTCTTCAGACAACCGCAACCGATCATCGGTTTGAGGTGTCTGAAGTTATCGGCTTTTCGGACGATTATTTAATAGCGATTATACTCTGTGACTTTAGTGCACTTGGTATTTTTATTTGAAAACTCTTCAGATACGCATACATTAAACAAATTGCCTCGAATCGTCAGTTCAGTCAAATACGGTGGCTCAGATTTCCCATAATGCATCACTTCCTGTAACGTAGGTTGTTGGCCATGTTTGTAAGCTAAGTTTCTTTAGTGATCGTTTGACCTCTGACATCAAGGAAAATGTAGGTTGCGTGATTTTGCAGCACGTGAGCTAGCAATGTAAGAACACTGCACCATCACCGCTAAGTATGCGTTTCAGTAATTTATTATCCAATTTTGGATATTATCCAAACTCCGACCAGCTGGGCGGATACGTATATGTGCAAAGAGCTTAAAACATAGTTAAAAACTTTGGCCCCATTAGATTGTTTTGTTAACTTTCTAAGAGCTATGTAATATATGTAATAACTGTAAGTATATAAGTATATTTAAATTCTTCATAAAAGTGTGTTAACATGTGCTTTTACAAAATGTAAAATTGCCAGTGCACATTGATGCACTTTTCTTTGTCAAATATTCATTGTCGGTTTGGCGTAGTTTTTGCACTTTGTCAAGCTCTTCAGTTTCGGAGGTTAGTAGGTCCTGCCTGTAGTCTACAATCCCATAATGAATGTGATCAGGTTTGGAAAAAAAATCTTAACCTGTGAAGTCTGATGTGTGAACTTGTCAAATATGAGACGTTGTTAATAAATACTATTTTTGTTCGCTTATGAAAGATATGTTTTAATTCTTATGTCTGACAAAATAAATTATCTTGTTATCGATTCTGTACAGGTAGGGACGACTTTAACTTTAATAGGTCCGGTAGTAAGTGGTGATTAACATCTTTTCAGTAGGAATCAATGCTGTCTGATCTCCCACCACAAGAAAACTTATTTTCACGGCACACAGTACAATGCTGACTATATAGTGCTGAACAGTAAGTAACCAGTCAATAAATCTGGAAATGTCAAAATACCTTGCCAAAATCTGACAGAATGCTTGTTCTGAACTCGTTTCTGACCAATATTTATGTTAGTAACCCGATTGGACGCAGTAGCACCAACATAAAGTGCCCCTTCTGCCCCCCCCCCCATTTTCCATTCCACCAAACCCCTTAATACCTGCAGTAAAACATTGCCCCATATGATAGTATATTCATGTAGGATAGCGGAGATCTGATTTTAATCAGATTGCAAATGTTAGTTTCCTGTAATCATACATTATATTAACGCAAGTCCTATGTATGTATGTATGTATGTATGTATGTATGTATGTATGTACGTATGCACTTTTGACCTAGGCATTTTATGAGAGCGCCCGTTAGAAGAATGAACCCAGATTGAGCTATAAATCTAGGCTGCGTAACGAATATCCCATCTATCGTGATCGATACATGTCTGTTACATTTGCACGTTTTCACCATAATAAGTGTGGATGGTAAATATCGATCTTTCATTGAAAGAGCATTAATCACAGTGTTCAGGATACGTGTTTTTGCATTCATGTTGTGATCTTTATGGCCACATTGTTCAGTCGAAAACTTTCATAAATTGTACATACTTGACGAAGTGTTGCGCATAAGAAGTAGCTACTTTACTTTTAATATGTTCCCCACTGCCGATGCATCCAGTACCTATGAATGACGACTATTTGACTGTTAAATGAAGTTGTATAATGTTCTTTGATTATTGTTGCATCACTCTTGATTAGGGTGCAGATAATCAGCTTTGAGTTCCATGCTTATGTATGCATGTTTGTCTGTTCGTCTCGGTATGTAATGTTATGATGATTTAACGGTACTCTTATTAGTAGTTTGACAGCTTCAAGAACACTGGGTTTACGAGAGCTTAAATTGTTAGTTTTCACTTGCCTATGAACTAGTATTCTACTTTACTTGTAAACCTACTATATCTGTACATTTACTATAACTTTAAATCTATTATGCCTCTAAATCTACTATACCTGTAAATTTACTACAGGTCTACCTGTAAATCTACTATACCTGCATGTTACATATTAAAGTGTATTGGTTTAGCATTGACTTCCATCATGGAAGTATACTGTAGTATGAATCGTCTTTTCACTATAAAATTTGAAATTTGGGATTCAAGAAATTCCAGAGAACAATGACTCACCGTACCTAGCTGGCTCGGGTTTAAGTTTGACTATTCAGGGATGCGTTGTACATGGTTTCGTGGAATTTCTCCGTGCTGCATATGGTTTATAAGAATTCTTAGCCTGCTTGCCAAAATGGCTTGTACCTCATTCAAGGCAGCTCATCAGAAAGCAACATTTCTGTAAAGTTTCTAGTTAGAACTTTAGACCTAAATAAATTAAAGCTCGATGTGTGGTCATTAACAGTGTGTAAAGTAATGCAGTTGTTGCAGTAAAAGTTTGCAAACTGCGACGCGGCTTACTTTATTTATTTCTGGAAAAATGTAGGCTGAGTGCAACAATAAATGCCTTAAAAAAGTACAGAACCCCCCATTTATGTATCAATTTACAATAAAAAAAATAATAATTTTAAAAACGTAATAAAAGGAAATTGATTATTGACCCCTGGATCAATATCCTGATTACATTACTCGATACACGGAAACAGTCATTGCTTAAAACATCAGCAGAAGTGGATATTAAATGTTTTACTCCCAAACCTCAATGTCCAGGGCAAAGATGGTAACTACACAGATTATAAAACTTTCAGTCCCTCTGTATATCATAGTTGATAGGATCAATACCCCAATTTACAAAGATAATCCAGAATGTTGCTGGGGGATACAATATCAGAAACTATGACGATTTCTAATCGTGTCATGAAACCACGGTTTGATGATGTTACCGAGCTAAAGTGTTTTCCTTAGGACACGGTATCAGTAACGAAAGCAAAGAGGAAAACATGGAGATCCTCAAATAAGTCACAATGGCAAAAAATAAAATCAACCTTATCAAGTACTTGAAGAAATTTAGTGAAGTGATACCAGTAGCAGTGTTTGATCCAATAGACAGTCAGGGACTTAAGACTTTGGATGGGGGCCCCGAGTGGCCGAGTGGTCTAAAGCGCTGATCGTTACGGATCACTGCCATTTCACCTCTGTCTGCGTGAGTTCGAGTCCAGGCTCGGCTAACGTGGGTACGTGAGAAAGCCTGCCAGTAGCTTCTCGTGGGTCGGTGGTTCTTCCCGGGGTTTTCCAGGGTTCTTCCTCCACCATTAATACTGGCCGCCATGTATAGCCTATCTTGTGATGGATGTATTCGAACCTTTTCAGACAGCCTTTGCCTTGGGTCAAATGAATCGTTACTTTATCTCATAGGGGCAAAACTGGCTATTCAGGATCCTACCAAACTATCTTCTGATGAATCTGATCTCGCGGGATGGCCTTGTGTTCTACGGCGCTCGCCATTTTAGATCACTCACATCTGACCTCAGTCCACGTGGGTTCGAGTTAGGGCTCGTTTAACGTGGGCTTGCCAGTAGCATCCCATGGATAGGTGAATCTTCCCGGGGATTTCTGAGGTTCTTCCTCTACTAGATATACTGGCCTCCTTGTATAGCCTATCATGTGCTGAAAATGGCGTTAAACACACACCACCACAAAACGCATCCGATCGCGTAGATATAATGTAGTCTTTGGGCCAAAAAGCTAATTGTGTAGGCTCAGAACCCAAATTCATTCCGCGCTTTGTCATACGAATTTGTCCTCACTAAGAAACACATAAATCAAAGTTGGTAATACTGCAGAATTGTACGTTCTTAAATTACATTGTGTATTAAGAATACCTCCCCCCCCCCAAAAAAAAAAGAAAGAAAAAAATATTTGATAGTTGCCAATTCAAAAGTTCTCGGCAAATCCTATCCTTTTTCCAGAATAAATTCAATGAAATAAGAGCCATCAACCATGATCGTACTAGAGCTGAATTAGAATGGTTTTGTACGAATATTCGAATAGAAAATTGGTATTCGAATATTCGTATGTTTACCAAATACGTGTAGCAACATTTTGTAAAAGAAACAAAGAAGGCAAAATGTAAACTACGCAGCGTTGAATTATTAGTTTGCTAGGGAACAGCTTCAAAGCGGCTATGGGGACGCCGAGTGACCGAGTGGTCTAAAGCGCTAACCGTTACGGATCATTGCCATCTCATCTCTGTCTAGGTGGGTTAGAGTCTCAGGTTCGGCCAATGTGGGCATGTGAGAAAGCTTGCCAGTAGCTTCTCGTGGGTCGGTGGTTCTTTCCAGGGTTTTCCCGGGTTCTTCCTCCACCATTGATACTGGCCGCCATGTATAGTCTATCTTGTGCTGAAAAATGGTGTTAAACCCTACAACAACAACAGCAACAACAAACCTGCTAAATCATCAGAAGTTCAGTCACTGACTCGCAAGGTAATCATCGTGCGAAAAGTCACATTGCACCGGTCATTGCCATTTCTAGGTAGAACGGGAAGTTTGGTTAATAACATGTTGTATAATATGTCATATCCAAGCCTTTACGAATCGATGAACCAGAGCCCCGAAAAATTAATGAGCCGTTGTCCGACATTCGTTCTATTTGGATCAGTTATAATCAATTTTGCAAGCCATTAGCACTCCACCCCTTATTTACTCCAGAGCATCGTACCTCAAAAAGTCAACTCCAATATAGAGCCAATCCCTGCAGAATTTCAGGCATTTACTATCATGACAAATACTTGGGACCTATACTGAACATATATAAATTTAATGATTTGTGTACAAGTTTTTGTGTGATTTTGGTTGTGAACAAATTACTTTCCAGAGAAATATCTGAGGTAGTCCCCAAATTTATCTTACCAGGTAATCGAGTTTCTGCCCTTCTTTACCGTCCGACTTCAGCTCTAAAGGAATGTGTATGTTTGTACTGAGGTGAAAGATAAACAAGGATAATAACACCTGCATTCATTTGATTTTTCGCTTAAAACCCTTTTTTTTGTTTTTTGTTTTAAAATGACTCAGGATCGTGAAACGTCATTGAATCAGATTTTAACGACTTTGTTCATAGTGCTTTCAGTGCGGCTTGGATGGGAGTGGTGGGTCTCAACAGATACCAAAGCAAAGAAGAGGGATGGATTTGGCACCTTTATTAACATCGACGAATATCTGAGCCCCGTCCGAATACATTCAACGAATATTCAAACAGGAAATGTTCTGTTTGTTTCGGCTAAAGCTTATGTCCCTGTGTATGCAGGCGATTTGAAAGGTGGGAGACAGGGTTGGATCTTAAGTTGCAACACCCGATGATACAATCTTGAGCAAGTTAATGGCTAGAGCCTCCATATTTTAGCCATAGAACTTGCAGACATAATCAAATCTTTGAAATATATTGGAAAACCCTCCACCCATTTTAATCATCTTTTCGGGACCTCATTTTGCACTGTAAGCCTTGCAACACCCTGATTTTGAAGACCCGATAATATCCCAGGCATACAGAAACGTGATTTGATCATAATAAATGGAAGTAGTATTCCGTATTCCGTACTCAATGTTAATTCCAGAAATGGAAAACTGGGGCCCATTGACCCATACCTGTCGAAAAGCGGGGTGATTTAGAAAGAAAGGAAAACAAGGGTTGCAAATACTCATACCTGCTACTGGTTTATTCAAGAAATTTAACACAGATCATTATCATGACCACTCGCATTGTGGACTTTGTTAAATTCTTCGGTAATACTCAGTTTTTCAGCACTGTATGCTTTGAATCCAATCTGATAAAATCAGATCTCCACTTTCGTAAGTGAAGATCTGATACTGACCGCTTATAGGTTATGTTCTGGTTACCAATGTTATTACCATAGTCGCTAATTTTATAAGCCAAATCAGATGAGGTTTTATATCTTCGCGTTTGGGAGATTGAACTGTATGGCTATATGTGTGCCAAACAACTTGATTCACTTTCAGATTTCAGAAATCAGCATTTCCATTGGCTAATTCAGAAGGTCACCGGAACATGACCCCCTAAGCGGTCGCTTTCAGACCTTCACGTAGGACAGTGTAGATCTGATTTTTCTTATTAGGCGTTGAATCAGTCGTTGATGAATCAGATTACAACAGTTTTATCCAGTATCCTTGAAATAGTGTCCACTGTACAGAACTGATTATTGTAGTCATTTCAGCTAATTAAAATCAGTAAGTCATTTCTGTCGGTCAAAGAAATCGATTGTCAATGAGCACACTCCTTCAGTAATCTTGCGATGCGCTCAGTTTGGTTTAATCGTTTCCAAATGGAAGATTCAAGTATTACACAAATCAACATATTATGTTTACTTGGCAAAGTATGTGGAATGAAAATTCCACAGTCAGTCATCCTGACATCTATAATGGTGCACAATTTTTGTAGATATTTTCCCAGTACATTCTGTCGTGGTTAGCGTGTCACGTAACCATTAAGACTGACGTATGGGCTAGGCTCGCAAAAAAATTGGTAGTCTGCGATGGTTAGTCTCTCATGGTTGGACGCATGATTGAGTTTTAATTAGAGTCCGTTCGGATAACGGTCTGACAGAGCAGATGTTAACGCAAGATCAAGTAGAAGAAAATGACAAAGTTGAGACAAGCCAGAGACATGTTTTAGGAAATTTTGGGCCATTTGAAATAGGTGTCATAAAATAAAATTGTCCAGGAAAAGTTGTAAATAAAGGCGGAGCAAAGAGAATTATTCGGACTTGAATGTGAGTGTTAAAATTTTGGCATTTATAGAAGGTTAATCTCGATTGGCTAAGCTAAATGAGGGGTGTGTTTCGCAGACGAAATTCAGTGCTTTAATTTCCCTTGCAAAATTCGGCAATCCAAGTATTCTTGCAAGGAAGAGAAGTCTTGGGGACTGTAAGGAAATTAGGAATTAATTTCGCTCGTTAAATAAATTGTCCAAAGCACGGAGATCTGGGAGAGAGAGAGAGAGAGAGAGAGAGAGAGAGAGAGAGAGAGAGAGATTCGGCTGCATAGAAGGAGCGAGTCTGGAAAAGGCTTAAAGGGAAAGATAGCTCCATACCTGTGCTACACAGTGGGGAAAGAGAGCAGACCGTAGCCAAGTTGCGGTTGATGACCCGAAGAGGCGAGAGAGAGAGAGAGAGAGAGAGAGAGAGAGAGAGAGAGAGAGAGAGAGAGAGAGAG
>JAECUM010041936.1:0-10303 GCA_016617855.1 Megalonaias nervosa
TTTCTTGATTGGTTGTTGACGAGAAATACTGCTGTTATCATGTGTGGAGATCATGGTCAACCACCCCCCTTTGTTGGATCATGGTTGAAAAAGTTCGTAGAGTATTATGAGGAAATAATTAATGATCATAGATCTATTGATGCAACGCTGAAAGAGTTTAAAAAGTTAATCAGACTGCAGCCAGATAAGCTTCCATGTGAGATAATGCGTGAAGTAATTCCAGAGACTGTGATGAGTGATTTTTGGAATTTGTGGAGGACTGCTGATTTGATAATTTCAAGTAGGAAGATAGTTCGTGATACACTTCAACAGCAATTATTTCTGTCACATAAAGAAAAGGTTTCAGATTTACCTGTGCCACTGTGTTATCGACGAGCAGATACACGCAAAAAAAACTATTGAAGTTGAGATTCCTGGAATTAATGAGAAATAAAAACTTGTATTAAATGATATTGTTTTGGTTCCTTTGGTGCTGTTGAGAGCGCGTTAACGATGGATAAATCTCTGAGGACTCAAGGGTATGCAATAACTATTCATTCGTCACAAGGATTAACTATTTCCAATACAAATATCTGTATTGTCGATGATTGGATCGAATGGTCAAATTTAGTTTATCTAGCGGTGTCGAGAGTCAGAAGAATGTCTCAGCTACAGAGGGTTATCATAGACTGCGCAATGACTCAGGAAACCACTGCTAGCAATTCCGATGATATAGTAGGGAAAATATTAGCTGGTTATCAGCGATCTGACAAAAAAAGTAAGCATGACTTTGACCACGATGTTAAGTTTATCATGACGCTGAAACAACAACAAAATAATCACTGTGCGTACTGGAACACAGTAATGTTGTGGCAGTATTCTTCTAATGACCCCCGACAGTTTACCTTGGATTGAATTAATAGTAGTCTCGGCCATACATGCGAAAATGTGATGCTGCTTTCACAGAAGTGAAGGCGGTGGTAATTGTGTATTTTCAGGAATTACTTGTAAATGTTCACGTACAAATCAACGTTGAGGAGCAGTTGAATCTAGTCTGTAAATTGCAGGTCTACCCGTGGATCTTACCACGCTGAAAATTTTATGTGTGGTCACACTCCAAAAAGGATCAGTTGAACTTTTTCTATCCCCTTCAAGCTCACCAGCTTCATATAAATATCTTACAGTCACATTACCTAGTACTGGTTGTTTTGAGAAAGAGTCACATCGTTGTACTGGTATGTGTGTTTTTTGTGATCGTATTGATGGGTTTCATAGAAGTTCCACGAGTAATTTCATTATTTGACGCAGCTATCACACTTGGTAGTCTTGTAATCCATTCACGAGATCTCTTATCCCCAGACTTAAGGTCAGTGGATATTTCCTTCGCATGTTCGATTAAATCCCTCAACGATTGCCTGATCGCTATGAATTGCGGTGTGTCCTCGTCTGAATTTGACGTTATGTTGTTTCATTAGAGATGTTACTGTAACAAGAAAATCCTTGCCAGGATCAACCTGTAGTAGCTGTGGCTATCGCAAGGGCCCTCGTTGATAAATTCGTTCAAAAGCAGATGCAACTTCAGTTGCTGTCTTGTTGATAGTGGTTCTGCTTCTTTATATCTACTTGCAACGTCAGCGACAGTTCACGCGTATTTTTATGTGCGCGTTTGACGTCTACCAGTTTTAATAGTATCATGTGGTAAAAACAAAATATCTGCCTGATGAACTTCATTGGGAGTTGTTATGTTGACCTTAATTCATAACTAGTAAGGGTTCTGGTAAACAACTTTCTTTTATCTTTTATTATTTTTTCCCAGAGTAAGTTCCATTGATTTCAGTTAAGGCCGCACTGGGAGTACGTGATGTTAGGCATGTAAAAAGCTTCTATTTTGTTCTGGAAGGATGACCGTGTGACCCTCATCCGGGAATCTGTTTTGCGTCTTAAACTTGTGTATAACTGTTTTCTTTATAGAGATTTGTTCATTCGGGCTCCAAACCATTGACACTTAAAGGTGTTTTGTTGTGGCCAGTTTGAGCTGAAATTCTATATTATGAAATACAAGTGATTCTTTTCCCTGGAAATATATAAGTGCTCGTACAAAATTCTTGGACATAGACATTCATTGAAATTTATTCGGAATTCAAAACTGGAATAATATCTTCTGTGATTCAACAAGGAACTGTTGACACATTTACACTTTGAAGGTGGCGACAGACGTCATCGCCTTCCATTTTTGTTTCATAGGGGCTAGAACTCAGATTCATTTAGGACCTTATAATAATAGGACTTCTATGTTTTAATTCTTGGATTAATTTTTGGATTTGATTCGTAAAACCGTAAGTTCTTTTTCCTCATTTTTCACTTGGTTTTTTAGGGAAATAAATTATTTGTTAAATTTTACAAAGCTTGTTGTCTTCACTCTTTTCTTGTTACTTTTTGTAAGAGCCTAGACACGTAACAGAGTGCTGACATCAACATGTGCGTACTGAATTATTTTAAATTGTGGTAGATAAATTTTCCATATTGCCTGTCGTGCTAACCAATTATTAGCAACAGAACGTGCGACACCTGCGGCATCAGCAAGTTTACTAATCGCGGCTCTACCCCTCCAATATCCTGTTGGGCTATAATAAATCGATTCCATTATAATAGTTATCTACGATTAATTACCAGCCTCTAGCACTAGTTTACCTTTCATCGCAGATTTTACCAGCCAATTAGCTAGAGATTCTCTGAGAGATTTGTTTTTTTATAGACTTCAGAGTGTGAATCAACTTGACGTCTGCAACATATCGTTGTTGCAAATCTGGATTTTTATACGCGACATCATGAACGTGACACGCTTGATCAATCGCATTTATTGGATACTCTCCAGGTCTTGGTTGGTCTCGTTCGTCAAGTCGGATATCACGTCGGGTTCCAGGACCACAATAATTATATCCGTGAAGATGTGTTTTGCCAGGATACTTAGCCCATGGAGCTCCTGGTAATTTTCCCTGTGAAGCAGCGATATCACCACCATTGACATTAGTCAAGTGGGAGATAAATCTATATTTTTTTGTACCACATTTTACACACTTGCCTGTAAGTGCACGCTTGTTATTTTTTGTTGTTATTGTTGTTAATCCACTGGTGGAGGTGGGTGCTCTGCATCGGACACAATATAAATTCACATTATTTATTATATTTCTATAATATGGGTATCACTGATTTCTCAGCGACGCGAAAGCTGGAGCCAATCAAACATCATCCAGGCTACCAAATTCTATCAGAGCAATTATCATAGGTCCATCTGGGTCTGATAAGACGCAATTGTTGCTTAATCTGATAATGAGATGGCTCAAGTGGGATAAATTGTATTTAGTGGCACCATCTGTAGATGATCAGCGATGCTACGATGTGCTTAAAGATTTTAATGAAGAAGCGAAGTCGTCGGATGAAGACGGCAACGATATTATCGATTTTATTACCACTATTAACGATGCCCCATCTGTGGATGATCTTGATGGATGTATTAATAATCTCGCAGTTTATGATGATGTATTGCTAGACAATCAGTCAAATCCTGTTCGGATATTTTCTCGCGGCAGACACAAAAACACGGATGTTATATGTGTTACTCATCGGTATACGCAAATACCTAAAGTAATCAGAGATAACTGCAATCTTCTGGTTGTCTTTACTGGTGTTGATACCCACACACTAAGAAAGATCCATCAGACTTGGTGTTCAGGTCACATGGATATGATTAAATTTAAAAACTTCTCGCACGCGCAATTTACCCCACACGGATTTATCACGATAAATTTACATGATCCTCGGTCGCGATATCGCATTGGTCTCGATCAAATTTTTGGTTGAGACACCATACTCTCTGTCACCTTTTTCCGTTTTTTTTTTAATCCCTCTCCCCTCACACATACTCGTTAAGGTCGCAGGAGTTGTCGCCCCTTCTGACACACACATAACACCGCACTAGATCTGCTCAGCCATAGCATGGGCCATGTATACAGGTAAGGAACCTCTCACGTTACACAAACTGGTAGGTAAATAAATTTGAAAATACAGGCATCAAAGACAAAAACCAATTAGAGAGAAGTCTCGGTCGCTTAGAGGCTTCGGTGACCTTGTATTTTCATTTTCTTAGGAAGCCTTATTTTCAAAAATAGCTTACTCCAAAACTTGTAGGGTTCACCCCCACCCCCCACCCCACCCCGCTGCTCCAATAAACACATCAATAAATACCAGAATACCCCACCCCGGAAAAAAAACATCAAAACAACAAACAAGCAATAAACACATCAGTAAAAACTCAATAAAAACAAAACTATTCTGATGATTCAAAAGGAAGTTACCAATATTGATTGAGGACACAACATGCATTTGCATAAATTTTGATTCTATGCGGTATGAATCTAAATTGTGCAAAATTTTTAAGATTTTTAACATTAATAATCAAGTGTTCTAGCCTCCCCCGTCCAGTCCCCCTCAGGCATTTGCAGAAAAAGCAAAGCCTTGATAATAAGCGTCTTCGGAAACTTTGCCACTATTCCATGAGTAGTACCATTTTAATCGCTAATTTCCTACTATCCAACTAACTCTAATTAGCTCTAATTAGATGAGTCCAATATTTAAAGGTGCTAGTTATTACACTTATTTTCCTTTGAGCTCACACACACACACACACACACACACACACACACACACACACACACGCGCGCGCGCGAACATACTAGTCTGAAATAAAATGCAATATTGATTGCTATTTACTTAGATGAATCACTACATTTGAATATCCTACCAATAGCTTTCACAAGTAAATGAACAATTCGACTATTTTGTAAGTTACTCTGAGCACCTAACATACATATACTATTTCTTTATTCAGTAATGTGTCAATTACGTTAACAGCTCAGCGAAGTTTGCATTTCATCGTATGCATCATCGATATTATATGTAACTGATACATATTTCGTGTTTATGACCAGGGCCGGATCAGGTCAAGTGTTGGGGAGGGTGATGTCTAAAATTTCAAAGGGGCCGTGACTTTCCCTAAAAGGACGCCAGAGCAAAAGTCTTTGTTTATATTTACTCAAAGTGTGCATAGTACCCAACAAACGTGGGCAAGAATAAAACGATGGATACATTTAATAGACAAGTGACTGTAAGTGTGTGTGTGTGTGTGTGTGTGTGTGTGTGTGTGTGTGTGTGTGTGTGTGTGTGTGTGTGTGTGTGCGTGCGTTCCCTCCGAGCCGGCTCTGATGACAAATAGTGTTCTGCTTGTATATCTTTGGAACGGAGGCAGCTCAGTGGTTGGTGTGAAAGAATATGTGTCAATTGACCTTACGCTAGATGATAGAGAGCTCCGCCTACCAAATCACGTGACATGACGACCTGTTAACCTCCAACAAATATGCAGTATTTGTCAAAGAAATATGTTTCAGTTCTAGTGATATGTTTATTGAAAGTGATTTGTGTTATTCTTTAAAATGTAAAATGTAAAAGCTGCATAAATTTATACTGCTGTAGACATTATTTATATCTGTAGTTCAAGTTCGTATAGTAATAACCTGTTTTATTTCAGTAAAACATACAAATAAATTGCAAAGCTGCTTGAAAACTGTTTCATGTAAGACGAAATTAGCTACAAAGGATGTTAATGTATTTAGTATATAATATTATCCTTATTAATTTTATTTGGTTTATGTTTATACTGCCTTGGAAGTAGATAAATTAAAAATTAATGACAAAATCGTAAATAATTACTGTTTAGAAGTATACTGCTGTACATAATAATTGCAAAATTCTACTATGTTCGTCAGATGGAATTTTGATCGATGATATCTGTTAATGTAGACATGTAAATGCATGCTTAATACATCGGAAGATAATTATCTGCAACCATTGTTTATGTCTTTCTTTAATATTAATTTCATTACATGTATCTCCATCCCTACTTCGGCCCAATGAAAAAGTAAAGAGTCACTCAAGTATCTGAAAGATCGAGACGATAAATTATTATTTTTGGGACAAGCCAACATTCAAGTGTAAATTTTCAAACTTTAAAATAATGCAGTCTGGGGTTCAGTGCTTCCTATAGAAGGAAAATAATATACATCAAAGCCCGAAAGTAAGGTGGTTATCCACCCGTACTCTAGAAACCTTTATTTTTACATATATTATTTTTAATTTCAATTTCTTTTCTTTTCTTCAAGCTATTGACGAGACATTCTTGTCTATATACTTTTTGCAAACAAACATGTTGTAATTGCCACCAATTGTGTCTATATTCAGCTGATCGTACACGCGACCACAAGTCTTTATCCATCAAAGTTTCGTCTATGTTTCGGGAAAGGAATAAATCTAATTCCTCAATTTAGACGATCTGGATATTGACTGTCAGAATTACAAGGCTAACATTGACTCCTTGTTACTGTAATCGATCGAAAAATCCACAAATCGTTGCAAAATTTGTAAATACTTATTATCATCAACAATTCATTGTTGCCACAAGCAGCTTGTTGGAGGAAAATGGCTGACGCATGTAATGCCTGGAGGTATGTCTAATCTACGCGCGTTGATCGATTAATTGATCAGCATGATTGACAAGTGGCGATAGGTCAATTCTTTGTAGAGCACGCGAAATGCTGCGTTCGCTAACATACCATTGGTTAGACTAACTGGGACAAATGAACGAAAGTTAAACGAAACAGGCCCATACGCGCGCTCGTGCTTATGACGTCACAAGATGAATGCAAGTTGGTTAGAAACATGACTTATCAGTGTCACAGCAAATGATATTGCCAATAAAACATGCTTTTATTTTGTAACATTGTTTAAATGACAAGTATGTTTCCATTACTTACGGTTGACTACTATGACACCTATATTCATTCTCATCACAATGTTTCCCTTATTTTAAGTTTAGCACTGACTTGAGTGCCGACATCTTGCAATATCGCCACAAAGAGGACACCGCATGTGTTTCTGAATAACTTTCTTCACATAAAAAGACGTGTAAACCATTTGTATGAGTGGATGTTTAACAATTGCACAACAGAAAACTGTTTCTGATCCCGCTGGGTAACTGTATACATGACTAGATGACTTGGAGCGTCGTATCTAATATCTCCAATCGTAGACCAGCAAAAATAGTGGAAATTTGATAATTGATTGGTAAGTGTCCGTACATACGGAGATAAATATATTGCTAATATTAACGATGTGGGGAAAATAGCGCTATCCGCAGAGGGGACACTGGACCCCTAATCAACGCTGCCTTATATTCATCTGTTTGCTGTAGACATCTATCCTAAGCAACTCTCTCTCTCTCTCTCTCTCTCTCTCTCTCTCTCTCTCTCTCTCTCTCTCTCTCTCTCTCTCTCTCTCACGAACGAACGAACGAGATGAATTAGTAAATTGTATTTTCAACTGACTTTTAAATGATAAGTAAATCATTAGCATGTGATCTTCTATTTGTGAAATGTTGAGACGGCACACACTCTCTCCTTTAGCCCCCTACTTTAATTTTTCTCTTTCGCTATTGTTCCCTCTGTGTCTTTTATTTTTTCTAGCGGTTAAATTTTATACCTTTTCCCCATTATGGTTAATTTAAAATCATGAAATTAACTTTTTGATGTAACTCGATTTCCATTAGCGCATTTCTTAGCGACCGGTTATAACATACTTTCCCTATCTCTTTGATATGACTTAAATTTATAGTTTTTCTAATATTCGTTTAAGTATAATAATTGACGTGTGGCTAAGAACATCTTCGCCAATAATTGGACTATATTATCGATGCGTCTACTTTAGATAGACATGACTGAGGAGAGAACCATGTTAAACCAAAGGCAAACTTATGAAGAGAAGCAAGTGTTACTTTGATAATTTGATCACGCAATTCTTTTTCAAACAGCTGCCGCATGTGAAACTTTCTCATCAAGGATACTGTATGCTGATATAAGGATATGTTGGGGAAACATTGCATGTATTGTAAAAACATAAGTACAGATTCCATATTTTTAGCAGTGGCGAGTAATTTTAACATCCATCTCTCTCTCTCTCTCTCTCTCTCTCTCTCTCTCTCTCTCTTGTCCCGAATGTGCTGACGTACCAATAGCCTCAAATGTGCTGAAGTGCCAAATTAATTGACGTAACACAATGACATTGTCCATATTGTCTTTAAACGAATTCCAATAATCCAAAAATATTGCCGGTCCAAACAGTCTTATGATCACTTTGTAATTCCAATAAATAATTTAAATAAATGATTTCTCTCCAAGAAACCCTCAATACAACAGTAATATGAACTAGAATAATAAAACTGTTTAGCTCTATCCTTATATACATCTCCACAACTCTATTACGAATCTTAGTCGCAATTCATCCCCATGTGACATATTTCACAGTTCAACCCTACGTGACACATTTCACATTTCATCACTACGTGACATATTTCACAGTTCAACCCTACGTGACATATTTCACATTTCATCCCTACGTGACATATTTCACAGTTCAACCCTACGTGACATATTTCACAGTTCAACTCCATGTGACATATTTCACAAAACATCCACAAGTGACATATGTCGCACTACTCAGCTAACAAATCAGAAAATTACTCCAAACTGAAAACAGGTTCATTATTTTAGTTTAAAACTAGTCAACAATTTATGTATAGCTCTATGTAAAACTAGAATCTACAGTAATGCACCAAAAGTTAAACACACAATATGGATATGCATAACAATACATTACAATTTCATTTTAACGTTTAGCTGATAAAGAAATTGCTAGTTGACGATTTTATATTTTACATGATATTAATAAGGCGAAGACATACAGCAAGATCCACATTCTTCCTTCGTCCTTCAAATAACGCAATTAACAAAAAATCTATAAAATCTTTACACTTGACAACGGTAGAATAATAGTGATTAGCATTACGGCGTTCCACTTGTGACGTCATATGTTTAATCTTCCGAAGTTAGGCATGGCAAAGAGTGAATATTTTGAGATGTACATTTATGTTTAAATATCTATTTAACCGTTAATCGCATCAGTTGAAATGTTCAGATATTGCATATATCATCATACTGAATAATTTAGAGATAAGTGATATGGAAGTCTCAGATCTACATTTAGTATCATTCTTCCGTAATGATGCTTCTTAGTTAACCTCTTAATTATATTTTTAAATCTGGAGGAATCTTAAATAGTACGTTAATACCTTCAGCGGTATGTGTAATTGCTTTCATATAAGTTTAATTGCCTCTCAAATGGTTATTGTTATGTCTTATGTCTTAATTATATCCACGTAGCTCCTCAAATTATATTTTTTGGTGTTTTAAAGACTGCCAGGTTAATCTCAATTGATATTTTTAAGCCTCAAACAGCTTATTGACTGGTAGGTTTATAGGTTACACAGCTTGCTTAAGAGCATATTTATAAGTTATAAACCTCCAAATTTCATGGCGTTTTAAAGGATTATGAGATAAGAACAATCTCTTAAATGTTATTTTTATAGTGGTTTACATGATATTTGGTTACCCCCCAAATGATATTTATAAGTCTCGAACAGCCTATCAGAATGCTTTCTAAAATGAAATTTATGTCGTTAATTGGAGTACCCTTTCAAGTACTGTAAAAATTGATATGTTTGAAAATCCTTTACACTAACAGGTCAGCAACATATGATATAGTACTTACAAACTATGTTCTGATATCAAAAATAGCTTAAAGGTATATTGATATATTTAACATATGGAACTAAAATGAGGAAAAGATATAAAATCTTTAGATAATACTAGCTGATATTCACATAATCTTTGTTCTTTAATAGGTAATATTATAGGTGCTGATGGATAAAAGTCATGATAATCATGCCAATTTTCAGGATAATCTAAATCTACCTGTAATATGTAACCTTTCTCAAATCATCATGGATATTATCATGTAACCTGACCGATAGATTTTATTTAAATCCAGAAAACTGGTCAATACTGCATCATTATCCTCTCGTATACATCTTACTTCAATGCACATTGTCCAATATTTCCTTTATTTTTTATTATAAACACTAAGTAATTGATTACTAGCTTTAGCACATCTTTAGAATTTTTTTTAAAAATACCTCTTATATAGGCATCCATCACGTTACATGCAAGCACTAACCCATACACTATCTCGACCATCACCAAAAATGATGCTAAAATGTAGGAGAAGGGTGCTTTTTACCTCAATACCTGGGTTCGAATCTCCGTAGAATATTAAATAAAAATTATATAACCTGTATTATAATAGTATTTATTTGTATTTG
>JAECUM010041937.1:0-16886 GCA_016617855.1 Megalonaias nervosa
ATATATATATATATATATATATATATATATATATATATATATATATATATATATATATATATATATATATATATATATATGCCAACATTTTTGCAGGCACTTTGTTTATAATATAGACTTGGAACTAAGAAGGTCATTTAGTTCATAATGTAGACTTGGCACTAAGATGGTCACTTCGTTCATAACGTACAATTGGCACTAAGATGGTCACTTGGTTCATAATATAGACTTGGTACTAAGATAGTCACTTGGTTCATAATGTAAACTTGGAACTAAGATGGCCACTTTAATATTTATGTGATGACTTAGAAATACTATCTTCTTGCCGTTTTTCCACAGGCATCTGAGAACATGAATACAGGCAATAAGACACTGTTTTCTTTCATTTTCAATGCATATACACCATATATGTTAACTTCTTACATTTTGGTTTACAACTTAATTGGATTGAAAGTACTTTCGTTCGAGGTGTCAAACCTTACAAAAGTCACACTAACACCCTTCATTTCTTCTTCTTCTAACTTCAGGTCATTTTACATTGTAATGTACTTCGATATATGCAGCGGACAAGTGTCACTCTAACACATTTAATTTTTGTTCACCTGGCCGTATTAATGAGAAAATCTTGCATCTCTGACTGGCTGAGTTTGCTACCACTCTGGAAGCCCTGTTTTGATCAAGCTTATACTGGAAGCCCTATTTTGATCAGGCTTATATTGGAAGCCCTATTTTGATCAGGCTTAGAGCAGACGCTTATATTCTCAAGCCCTCGTATACGTTTGACAATGAGCAAGATCAAAACATACTAATTTGATGATTTTGCATTTGATTGTGGGAGTTAATACTGTAGAGACTGTATTTCTATTACTACTCTAGAGAATGTATTTCTATTGCTACTCTAGAGACTATATTTCTACTGCTACGCTAGAGACTTATTTTTTTGTTGCTACTCAGAGGCTTTTCCTGTTACTACCCTAGAGAATGTATTTCTGTTACTATTCTAGAGACAGTGTTTTTCGTTTACTATTCTAGAGACTGAATTTCTGTTACTATTTCTAGAGACTATTTCTGTTGCTACTCTTGATGCTGTATTTCTGTTAGTACTCTAGAGGCTGCATTTATGTTACTACCCCAGCGACTGTATTTCTGTTACGACTCTAACGAATGTATTTCTTTTGTTACTCCGAGACTATTTCTGTTACTACTATAGAGACTGTATTTCTGTTAGAACTATAGAGACTGTATTTCTGTTAGTACTATAGAGACTGTATTTCTGTTAGTACTATAGAGACTGTATTTCTGTTAGTACGATAGAGACTGTATTTCTGTTAGTATTATAGAGACTGTATTTCTGTTAGTACTATAGAGACTGTATTTCTGTTAGTACTATAGAGACTGTATTTCTGTTAGTATTACAGAGACTGTATTTCTGTTAGTATTACAGAGACTGTATTTCTGTTAGTATTACAGAGACTGTATTTCTGTTAGTATTATAGAGACTGTATTTCTGTTAGTATTACAGAGGCTGTATTTCTGTTAGTACTATAGAGACTGTATTTCTGTTAGTACTATAGAGACTGTATTTCTGTTAGTATTACAGAGACTGTATTTCTGTTAGTACTATAGAGACTGTTTTTCTGTTAGTATTACAGAGACTGTATTTCGGTCGTTATTCTAGAGACTGAATTTCTCTTACTAGTTCTAGAGAATATTTCTGTTAATACTTTATTAATACTATTAGTTAATTACTAATAATTATTAATAATAATTAATAAATATTATTAAACGGTTCTAGAGACTGAATTTCTGTTACTATTTCTAGAGAATATTTCTGTTAATACTCTAATAATAATAATTAATAAGTATTATTAAAAAGTTCTGATTATCAATACTATTAATACTATTAGTTAAGTTATTAATACTATTATTTACTGTATTCTGTTACTACTCTAGTCTAGAGACTATTTTCTGTTACTACTCTTAAGACTGTATTTCTGTTACTAGTCTGACAGTTTTTGATGAGTCACTGGTACTTACTATGGTCATCAGAGTGCTCCAGTGCTCCAGGGTTATTCTAAAACATAGTTACATATCTTTTTAAATTGAAGTTGGAGGTAGTCTATGACATAATATTGTGAATGCCACTAGTCTCAGTTTTCAGTGGACCGCCATAAACCCATGAGAGTGTCCTGGCACGAAGGGCTCCAGTTTTGTTAAAACAATGTAGATACTACATCAAATATAACTGGCGTTACTAAAATCTGAACAACCTTTGAACTACTTCTCAAAATCCACTAACAAAATTTGACCAAATATTACTAAAGAAGTCCAAACATTAAATCTTAACTTTTGCACAAATGATGCCGATCAGCGTCCATATATAGTCGCCACGAATAAAACAAGAAAACCCTGTCCTCTGTCGATGAATAATTGATGTTTTCAATTTCTTCTGAAAATTAACCACCAAATTTCAACCAAATTCGGCACAGAGCGTCCTGGCACAGATGGCTTTCAGATTTATACAAATGATACGAATCTATAAACAAACATTGCTGTCGTCACTAACCTTTAAGGTCTTCTTCTCATAGACCGCTAAACAGAATTCGAATATATTTAAGAGAAAGCATCCGGCATGAAGACCTTTCCAATTTTAAAGATGATGGTGATTCGCTGTCAAATTCCGACGTCGTAAATAAAATTACAAATGACACCTTCTCTAAAAACTGCAGAATAGAACATGACCAAACTTGATAGAAAGCATTGTGGCATGAATAATTTGAAACTGATAACATGATGCCGATCTACCATTAAATATGTCCACCATTAATTAAAAAAGAGAATAATTCTTAAAAAGAGTTCTCCACAACCGCTGAACAGAATTTCACCAAATAGAAAGCATGATGGCATTCTTTGTAGATGATGATGTTCCGCAATCAGATATGACCGTTGTTAAGGACAATATCAAAACATTTAAATGGCTACTTTAAAAACAACAGCAAGAACAAAAGAAAAAGAACAACGCTTAATAGACTTTGACCGAATACGACAGAAAACATCTAAGCATTTAGGACGCTCAGTCTTACACAAAAACTGCCGACCCGGCGTCAAATTTGGCTACCGTTACTAAAAATGTTTTAGTGACTTTTTACGAGAAAATGCTCAACAGAATTTAACAGAACTTTGCAGAAAGTATCCTGATATTAAGAGTCCTTAAGACTTTAACAAGTAATGCCAGTCCACTATCATATATGGCCTTCATTGCTAAAATAAAGAAAAAAGTTTCAACGACTACTGTTAAGAAATTACTCTGCAGAAATTTACCAATTTCGACAGAAAGTATTCTGGTATTAAGAGCTTTCAAATGATGCTGACCAAATTTTAAAGAAAACATTCTGGCATGGAAAAGGCTTTTAATCTTTGTACAATTGGTTCCAATCTCCTATGGAATGTGGTTACTGTTGCTAAAACAAGAAAAAAAAAAAAAAAAAAAAGAAAAAAAAACCCCCCACGTGTTCACGTATTCTATATAAACCTATTATTAGACAGTGATCATATATGACAGAAAGTGTCTTATCTAAAACTTTTTTTTTAGATTTATATAAATGATGCTGAACAGTTGCACAAATTTATCTATATAACAAAAAAAAAAAAAAAAAAAAAAAATACCCCACATCCACCCTACCCGACAAAAAACGCTGAACATATCCATGCATAGGGCTCTTAATATATTGAATAAATGATGCTGATGTACCATCGAATGCCATGTGATGTGCCTTCAAATATGTATCACGCGCCGGCAGATCAGGGTCTATCTTATTTGCAGTTGGACTCCACTTATAAGGGAGTATACACGGTACATATCTTTTACTTTATTATAATTTATTGATTATTTATTATAGAGAAGGCTTTCTCATACCTTCGTCTTCTTGTATTGCAATTTTATTTGTATTTTGAACCAATACTAAATCTCAAGAGAGATTAATAATCGCAAGCTACCAATTTATGGCGAGCCTAGACGATACGTCAGTGTTAATGGTTACATGTCATGCTGACCACGACAAAATGTTCTGCGACAAAACATCTACAAAAATGTTGCGCCATTACAACCCGATTATGAATTATTTTATTGGTAAGACCGACTTAAATCCAATGCATTATCTATCCAATAGTAAACGATGAAAACGAGATCCTTCGTGACTCTTTTTTTAAATTCATGTTATCTTGTAGGTACTTACTATGAAAATCACTGCCATTACAACTGTGTTCCTTATTTATGAAGTCTGTTGACGGCTTAATAGAATGAACGTACGTTTCCCATAACAGCCCTGACTATAAAGTACAGTATATTGGTTATTATCTGCGACTTACAAATTGTTTATAAATTTTCAAGCGTCTAGTCCTAGAGGAATAAATAAACACTTAAACACTTACACGCTTTATCATACATTTTTAACGCAAAATACAAAAGCGTAGCAAAACATTATCCATCTATATTGCAGTGCCATAACTATTTATATCAGTAGCAAATAATCCGTTAATGTTGAAACTCATATGACAGTACCAACAACTCTCCACACAGTACCGAAATATATACGACCAATAAAAAAGAATACAGTTTATCTTATGTTTGTCACTTTCCTGTCAATTCATGTATAATAAAACCTCTCTCAGTTTTTCTTTATCAATTCATGTATAATAAAACCTCTCAGTTTCTTATCATTTTACGTATAATAAAATCTACGTCAGTTTCTTATCAATGCATGAATAATAATAAAACCTATGCCAGTTTTTTTTAATCAATTCATGTATAATAAAACCTCTGTCAGTTTTTCTCGTTATCAATTCATGTATAATAAAACCTCTGTCGTTGTTTTTGTTAGCAATTCATGCATAAAAAAAACTGCCAGTTTTTTCGTTATCAATTCAGGTATAATAAAACCTCTGTCAGTTTTTTTTGTTATCACTTCATGTATAATAAATCTTTCTCTGTCTTTTTTTAATAAATTCATGTGTAATAAAACCTCTCTCTGTCTTTCTTGTAATCAGTTCATGTGTAATAAAACCTCTCTCTGTCTTTCTTGTAATCAGCTCATGTGTAATAAAACCTCTCTCAGTCTTTTTATAATCAATTCATGCATAATAAAACCACTCTCAGTCTTTTTATAATCAATTCATGTATAATAAATCCTCTGTCAGTTTCTTTTATCAGTTCATGTGTAATAAAACTTCTGTCAGTTTTTCTCGTTATCAATTCATGTATAATAAAACCTATGTCATTGTTTTTGTTATCAATTCATGTATAAAAAAACTGCCAGTTTTTTCGTTATCAATTCACGTATAATAAAACCTCTGTCAGTTTTTTTTTGTTATCACTTCATGTATAATAAATCTTTCTCTGTCTTTTTTTAATCAATTCATGTGTAATAAAACCTCTCTGTGTCTTTCTTGTAATCATTTCATGTGTAAAAAAAACCTCTCTCTGTCTTTTTATAATCAATTCATGTATAATATAACCTCTTTCAGTCTTTTTATAATCAATTCATGTATAATAAAACCTCTCTCAGTCTTTTTATAATCAATTCGTGTATAATAAAACCTCTCTCAGTCTTTTAATAATCAATTCATGTATAATAAAACCTCTCTCAGTCTTTTTATAATCAATTCATGTATAATAAATCCTCTTTCAGTTTCTTCTATCAGTTCATGTATAATAATACCTCTGTCATTGTTTTTGTTATCAATTCATGTATAATAAATCGTCTGTTAGTTTCTGGTGTCAGTTCATGTGTAAAAAAAAACAAACAGTTTTTTCGTTATCAATTCACGTATAATAAAACCTCTGTCAAATTTTTTTGTTATCACTTTATGTATAAAAACATCTGTCAGTTGTTGTTTAATCAATTCATGTATAATAAAACCTCTGTCAGATTTTTTTTGTTATCAATTCATGTATAACAAAACCTCTGTTTCTTATCATTTTATGTATAACAAAATCTATGTCAGTTTCTTATCAATGCATGAATAATAAAACCTGTCAGTTTTTTGTTATCAATTCATGTATAATAAAACCTGCCAGTTTTTTTAGTTTTTTTTTTATCAATTCACGTATAATAAAACCTGTCAATTTTTTTGTTATCAATTCATGTATAATAAAACCTCTGTCAGTTTTTCTTCTTATCCATTCATGTATAATAAAACCTCTCTGTTTTTTTCTATCAATTCATGTATAATAAATCCTCAGTCAATTTTTTGTTATCATTTCATGTATAAGAAAACCTCTCTCAGTGTCTTTTGTTATCAATTCATGTGTAATAAATCCTGACAGTTTTGTTTATCAGTTCATTTATAATAAAACCTCTGTCATTGTTTTTGTTATCAATTCAAGTATAAATTAAAACCTGTCAGTTTTTTCGTTATCAATTCATGTATAATAAAACCTGTCAGTTTTGTTATCACTTCATGTATTAAAACATGTCAGTTGTTTTTTATGAATTTATGTATAATAAAACCTGTCAGATTTTTTTTTGTTATTAATTCATGTAAAATAAAACCTCTGTCAATTTTGTTATCACTTCATGTATTAAAACATCTGTCAGTTGTTTGTTTTTTTAATCAATTCATGTATAATAAAACCTCTGTCAGATTTTTTTATCAACTCATGTAGAATAAAATCTCTATGGAAACTTCTAGTTTAATGAGATTCAACAGTATCCGGATCAAATATAACAAAGTTTATATTCAGCGCACCGTTAGGACATGACATTTAAATGTAGGTACAAAATGTTCGATAATGGGCACATATATCCTCAGTCTACTAAATAGTACATGTCAACGTTTTCTTTTGAGTTGTGTATATAATTTTCCATACTGATCATACTGCAAGAGAAGGGGGAATGGGAGAAGAGGGGATGTAAGTAGAGATGATAGGCAGGCACGCGAGTTTTGTGTGTACTTAGGGTGATTGAAGTGTTTGCTGTAGACAGTGCAGGGTAAAGAAACTGTTTTTCTGCATGCCTTACTCTCAGAACAAGATGTATGCTTTGGGCAGTTCATCATAGTCAGGCAAGATGTCAGGGAGCTCCTCCATATTGGTACTATATGTCTAATACTGAAACCGGTTACTTACCTGGACGGCAGAGACAAAATGCTCCTTTTAATGTTGAATTATTATTATTATTGTTGTTGTTGTTGTTGTTGTTGTTGTTGTTATTATTATTATTATTATTATTATTATTATTATTATTATTATTTGCTGTGTCATAGATTCGAAGAATGCTTTATTGAAGTATAACTTTCCAAAGCTTTGACAGTGTTCATGTGTACGTTTCCGTTATTGGACCGGTCTACATCAGAAACTAGGGATGGTAAGTTATGAATACAAGTATAATCAGCAGCTTTGGCGTTTGCTCATTAATTGTATTAGTTATAATAAGTCCCTTCATCACTATCACATTATATTGAATGTACACACACACACACACACACACACACACACACACACACCCCAAAACTGAAATGGCTTTTTATTTGCTTCACAAGAGACCTTTGCTAAATTGCTCATTTGTGACATTCCTAGTAGCTTTACCTGTTGTAAGTGGTACAGACCATACAAGTTACTGATTCTGTGCAAAGATCGTTGGAGTTCTGCATGATATAGTAGTAGTGTACATAACGAAAATACTTGACACCCCCCCCACTGTACAAGAAGTATGGTACAACCCAGTATTTTAAGTGATCGTGTTAATATTAATGACTTCAACAGATATTTATATTATTTCTAATCAGTCTTATTGCTACTGGTTCTGAAGGAATTTTCTTACACAGCTCAGTGTATGATGGGATAAATTCAGACAAAAATTACCAAGTTTATGTTTCTTAGTAACTTATGTACGCTTTGTGATTTTCTTATTGTTTCTTTTGTAGTATTTTTAAACCCTTGTAGAATCTATTAGCAAGTAAAAGCCTGAGCTCTGCGTCAAAAACAAAAGTACAATTCTTTAGGTGTTTTTGTTTCTTGTCCTTTATCCATTCAACGTTGCAAGGAACGATTCACAGGTATAAACGAAGAAACAACACATACACAGTCCGGCCCTAGGATGTGCGAGTCCCAAGGCAGCATGCGGGGCCCAAGGCAGCAAGAGATGAGCGCGGGGCCCCAAGCAATAAAACTGCATTGCGGAGAAGCGCGGGGCCCAAGGCGGTTGCCTCGTTAGCCTTGCCTTAAGGCCGGGCCTGCACATACGTCCCTCTTATCAGACAGCATACAGTCTACTGTGTTTGACACCTTTTCATGTCAGCTTACAAACTTGCAACAGAAATGATAAACTGTATCTGATATTGAATAAATCCCATGACAGCAATGAATATGTTTCCACTTGTGGAAAGGTTTGAAGTCCCGGGGAGACTTTTTATGATATCGATACAAGAGCTCTCATGTGCCTGTTAATATAACCAAATTAAGCCTCATCTACGGGGAAATATTGCAATGAATATATTTGCTGAAGCTAAGTTTATTTTCAATCAATTAAGCTTTCAATTAAAATCTTCTTATAGAACATTTTGATGAGTCTTGTTTCACAGAATTTTATTTCATTAGAGCCGATCATATTTATGTTGAAGGGACCGCCGTTGTGTCAAAGAGTTTAATCGTGTTACATATTTATGTTGAAGGGATCGCAGTTGTGTGAAAAAGTTTCATCGTATTTCATATTTCGACTACAGGGAAATATAAAGTTGTGCTTAAGAGAGAAGAAAACATAAGAAAATATTTTCCTCAGAATTTTAGCTTAATAATGCAAAGACAGCCAGGCAGACAGCCAATAAGCAAAATATCATTTAATAACTGGAGATAAATAAGGCGTATCCAGTTCCGGATAAAAAATACTTGAAAAGATGTATTGTGTAATGAAAAAGAAGACAAAATATGAGATGAAGAGTACTTGTAGGCACACGTTATCTTGTTCAAAAGATAACTTGGAGAGACATTTAAAAACTAACGGCTCTAACATTTAAAAAATGATTTTTGAAAAAAAAATAAACGATTTGCAGATCTGAATCATTAAATAGTAATGGAACGTACATGTGAGAACGCAAAGTTTGTTTGCATGAATATAAATAATCAATATCACAGTATACGCAGTCTGCTTAAATGTGAAGACAACTACTGAAATGAATTCAAATAATTATTCATATCAACAATCATTACAGATATATAATAGACATACAGGACTGAAGCTATGTTGAAATCATATTCATTTCAACACGTTGCAATATTAGTTGCGTATCGCTCTAGATGAACAGAGCATTTAGGACTTTCCAATTGTTTGGTTACTCCTCTAACATTAGAAAATTTATTTTTTCTTCTTTATGTTCTGTATAATTATCATGAAAATACTCGGATGCTGTATTTATGACATTTGTGTTAAGTCTTTATTTTGATCCGAATTTCAAGCCATTATGACTGGTTAATGAAAGAACAATCCCCATTGGTCATGTGCATCGTGTTTGGCGTGCCAGTCTGATCAGTTCCAGAGTCCTATATGATGTCAAAGTCTATAAGTTTGAAATATATACGTGCAAAATGGAATAAGTAAAACTCGTTTGTATTGTAATAAAAAGTCCACTAAACGGGTAAATCTCGTTTATATTGTAACAACAATCTACGAAACGGGGCCATACTCCTTTTGATTTAAGCAGCCCCATCCAAAGTATTAACACATTCCACGATTTAATTGTTTGCATGATAAAAGCAATAAACTCACTCTAAAAACATTTTGACTCGCTTCTTGGTGATTGGGTTATTTTTTCTTTTGAAATTTAATTCTGATTGGAAAAATGTTAGAGGTTTAGGGTGACTTCGGCATAGATCTTCTTAACATTTTAATAGAACATAAAATAACTTAGCTGATCACGTAAAAACTTGTTCACTTTTTGTGACAAAATCACATAAACAAAAACAATTTTTGTAAACTGTGTTTAAAATCAGTTTACCACTTGTCCGATTAGGACATAAGACCCAAATCATTATTTGGCCGTTGTTGTGTTTCTGGTTGGTAAAGTGCAAAACCTCAGTTATTACTAAATATGTGTGTGTTCTCTAGATGCATTTTTTATGATTATTTTCGTACGTTATAACTAAATCGGGTTTGCATTTAAATTATAGGTATTCATGAATGTTGACAAATACAACTCCATACTACTACATACAATTACACAAGTTGGAATCTGTCAATGGTCCCATCTTCAGCTCAATCTGCCAACAGAGATGTGCATGATCTGTTTGCATTCTGTGCTACGGTATACCCCTATATGATATCAGAATACGAGTACTTCTACAATCAGATCCTAATTAATCAAGATCCGCTGTTATAATTAGATATGACAGTATGCGACAAACATTCCTGTCATGGTAACATTAGTAATACCCTGTCTACCTCATTTTAGTAACCTATCAGATAAGGCATTACGTTTCGTGTTAGGGTAAATTATCGTTAGAAACGTTATGCTCCGAATGACGTGTTTCACTTTCATAAATGTGAAAGCAGTGATTTGAGTGTCAAATCGATAGGTCAAGTAAACATAACCTTGTATCGGTGTCAAATCTCTGTTATATAGGCAATCCCAATTTTAATCAGACTGAGTACTTTCTAAACAGCTACTTGAGTAAACGAGTACTAACCTTGTAAGGAAATTTTTGGGTGAAGGCTGGAACTTATTCGTGAAATCCTTTTCCTACGGTTTATATAACAGCAGTCTTTTCAAAATGACATATCTAAGAGAAGTCATCTGAGGCAAGAGCCGAACTATTTTTTTCTAAATTAATTTGACAAAAAGTTCGCAAATTATACGTATTATACACTTTGAGGACATTGTCCCGTTTTCAGCAAATTTTTTTATCAGAAAATTCTGCTTAAAACTAAAGCAAACTGATATAAAAATGAAATCTAAGAAATTTTCTGCTGCAAACACAGCTGACAAAATATATTATTTATAACAACAGGTGAGAAACAGCTAGTATTCGACAGGTGAGAAATAGAGGAAAGTACATGAGTGATCATTTCAAATGAAATTTATAAAACATGAATAATTTCCCAACTGGACACAACATAAAACAACTTGAAAGTGCTAGATGTTAAAGCACGAATGTCCAAGTCCTCACAATTACAAGATTATATAATTCTCTACTTAACCTCAGGTCACAATTAGCATTTAAAAAAACAAGCAAAAGAAACCCAACAAAAACCATTCCATAATGGAAAATAACTTTCTAGAATGATCCTGATGTTTATAAAATCAAAACCATAACCTGGATTACACTCAGGAAATTCCCAAACTTAGACCCAAATAAACATATTTACTTCTTCTATTAATAATGATCCTGATATTAACCCCATATACAGAGAGAATAATTTAGCTATGTATCAGTTGATTAAACAAATTGAAATAAAAAAAAAACGTCAGTCCGGTCAAGCAGAAATGAACTCAGTTTTGGATATGGTCAAGTCCAGCATACAATGTTGCATTACAATAACATGTAATGAAATTAAAAATAAAATAAAACTAACAAACAAACAATAAAGTTAAAGATACATAACACAACAAAAATGCATCTAATCCTGGACCATAGATTTGTACGTATCGTAAACAACGCAATCTGAATTCGTTACGGATCACTGCCGTCTCACCTCTGTCTGCGTGGGTTCGAGTCTAGGATTCGGCGAATGCGGATATGTGAGAAAGCTTGCCAGTAGCTTCTCGTGGGTCGGTGGTTCTTTCCGGGGATTTCCCGGTTTCTTCCTCCACCATTGATACTGGCCGCCATGTATAGCCTATCATGTGCTGAAAAAATGGCGTTAAGCCCCACAACAACAACAACAACAACAGCAATCTGAATTTGCAATAACAACAAATAGGTTTGAACAGAAACCTCCATACTTGCCCTTTAAGTTATGCGCACTTTTTCCAGTCATATCCGCAGAACGCTAAGCAGTGTTCCATGGACACACAGTATCATACAAAGGGGGGGGGGGTGCGCGGAAGGGGCGTGGTTGTCCCGGTTGCCAGAGGTCTTGACCTTCATTGTCGCCCGGCGCGATTTGCCCTAAGTACGTCATTGTGACCACCTACTTGACCATGAGTACGTGTTTAATGGATGTGTTTGGAGAGAAATGCTTGACAAAGGTAAGATTACACACATCTATGATTTGCAGCTTGTATTTTTATGATGGCAGTTACGCGGCATCTTCAACTCAAATGAAATGACACTCTGTATAAGAATAAAGAAAGAGGATCTCTAGCAAAGAAAACACATTATGTATCATATCTTCTAGACCCTATTTGAAGCATGGGTAGCAAGAACTTGATATGTTTCAATGATATATTTATCAAAACATTAATTAACGTAGTAGTTAGAGTTATTCCAGAGATTCAGGTCCGTGACAAAATGTTAGGAAGGCTCTTTTCATGTCTTAGAAGGTCTCACTCCTTGACAGACTTACTCGTAAACTCTTATCCAAATGAGTGTTCGTAGATGCGTTTGTGTTGAGAATTAATGTGTTCGAGTATTGAATCTGTCTGTGTTGCCTGTGTTCAACATTATGTGATCTATCCTTTAACCCCGTTTTTTGCATGCGTAGTTATTTTTTCCCAGTCATAGGCCGTAGCGGTACTTTGTCACACGCCTTGAGCCCAGGATAAGACACTAATTGCAGGCTTGTTTGATAACAGATAAGGCCTTGCTGCCGAAACTCTTCTTCAAAAGTATTTGTTTATTCTGCGCGGGAATTAGAGCTCTTTCATGTGGTTCGAGGGGCGTGTTTGTGACTTTTTCACACTATTGATTTTGTAAAGAAACGTGAGAAGACACCCTTTGCCTAAACTTTTGGTTGATAGTATTGTTTACATCAAATTCAATTAAAGGAAACCCGTGCTTCTCAACCTGGAACTAAGACTGCGGCACTTGTTTGCGAAGAAGCGATGAGATAGCATTCGTAACCTAGATGCTTATCATACATTTTTACAGCATTTTACAAGTTAAGACCTATTCGAGAGTGGAAAAGTTCGACAGTTTATCAACCTATCGTTCCTAATATTTATCCTCAGTTTCCGGGAAGAGAAATTGAATTGCTAACTGGATATTCTTACACTCTTTATTTATTATTATTCAAAGTTTTCTGTATAAAATTCTCAAATATTTAGTCTAAGGTAGTCATATGTTGTTAAATATATCAGAAACTTATTACCAGGTATTATTAAATTTAATATTAACAACAGTGGTTCGCAAAGTGTTGACTCAAATGCTGTTGTAAGCTAGGTGTTACAACTTCTGTGATAATTAAAATAACATTATTAAAAGAATATGCTCTCTTTTTTAGGATGGACGTAGTATCCATCCTATAGTCGCAATGTGCGGACTTCCGTCCCACGGATGACCTCTTTTTAACACTGGCACTACTCCGTCTGACGAGTTCGCTCACTCTCGTTTGTATTGCAGTACGAGCAGTGGCCAAGGACCGATTTGCAAGTTTTCCCTCAGTCTTAGCATCTTCAGTTACCTGTGTCAAAACAAAAGTAAATTAGTATGTACATGGCTAATTTCCTCCATTTTGGGGGAAAACAAAACCAAACAGCACAAAATTCTTGCGCAAGAACGTAGTAAGCAGGCATCGTGTACATATTTCCTGAAGGTTATGGATTACAAATATCTTCATTAAACATATTTAGCTAAGAAGTATATCGTTAACTGAAAGTAGCTTAGAAACGTTTTTGTAACTAATCATTTATTTAGTTTTTCTCATCCACATTGACGTAGTATCTCCTCAAGTAATAGATTTGTTTTCATAAATGACATTAAACTGGTTGATTCTGATACACATCGGAGCTTAATTTTCACGGGAAAGGTTGAGGAGGCTCATATTAAAATTTTCCGATCCACATTCCTTCCGGCTATTTACAAACAAAATTATTGCGAATGGTCAGTAAAGTAATATGTAGTTTTCATGTATTCTACGTGTGGCATACATCTAAGTTCCCTTAGAGCCTTAACCCCAATTAGCCATATGTTATTTATGACAAAACTTGTAACTAATTTAAATAGAGCTTTGCCTGAGGCGCCATTTAGTTAAAGGCCTGTATTGGATCAGTTTCCATGTAGGAACTACTTTTTTAAGTTACTGCATATAGCCTGTGTGTTGATAATTCACCTCAATCATTACCCTGAAATCAAAATGTACACATCTCCATGACTGTATCGTCAACATCATCCTGGGTATCAACCAATCAGGAGTCAATATTTGCTCATTTCAAGAGGTGGTTTACTTAATATTGGATCCTTAAAACTTAAATGATGAAGACAAATTGGAAATAGCGTTACCTTTTCGGGAGTGGGGTTGGGGGTCAGATTAATATCACGCAAGGCAGGATTATATTTATTTCTTAGATTTTTTTGGCACTGTTTCAGACAATTCAAGTTTCCGATGGTGATAACTTTACACAGGAATGTAGAATGAGGTCAGAGTAAACCGAATGTTTTCCCTCACTGGAGACAGGATGTTTTTGAAATATATTTAAAATAGAACTCGATCTCTGGCACATTATTACGAATGCTTTCTGCATTGACAACAACAACAAAAACAACAACAATAAAATAACAAAAAAAAAAAAAAAAAAAAAAAACAAAACAAAACAAGAATACCATCACGAATGCACAAAGTGATGTATAAAGTCAGGTAGTAATGAATATTGCTTATTTCCATTCATATACGAGTCAAACTACAATGATTGTGTTTCGTTGGTTACGTACTTCTTACATTGCAATGCTGGCACTTGGATTCTTGGGCTAAAACACAAGGGATTCAGTCATTCGCAACTTCAAGGTCAATTCTACGGATCATACATAGATTGTATAAAATGCACAAGCTCCGGTGTTTTTCAAAACCGATCACTTCCATTTAAGCATTATGGTATTACGAACTCCACGCAAGATGTACTTACCTCCGAAATTGAAGAAATTGACAACGTGCATAAACTATGCACCTCCGAAACCGAATGTTTGACAATAGAAGTGCTCCATTGAGCATACGCAAAGTTACGTTTTGCAAGAACATATACACAATGAAGTGTATATTTCATTCGCAACTTCTCTGCCAATCCAATCGTAGAAATAATCGATGCGGTTTGAATAGATTACAGCTTCTTTCTTGCAAAGAAATTTCAGGCGAACAAAATTGACGATTTAAAATGTACACTACTGCGTCGACTTACATATTTTTGTCTGGCAGATATGGTTGAGGTTGTTCGAATGAGGATTCATTGTGTATCAATGTCAAAAACCATCTTCATGATAAGATCAACTGACAGTTATAAAATTACACACAGACGTAGAGATACACACAAACACACACACATAAGGTTTGTAAACCATGAACACCTATTTCCAGCTTTCATCATGAACGTTAAAGATTTCCTTCAAGAAATATCATCAGGTTCCTCTGATGACTTTTTGTAATGTGCAACAATCCATCAGTCCGTCGTTAATCTTACAAATCTCTCCAATCATGTTGAAAACATACAACACAAACCATGCGGATTTGACACTGTATAAAAAACATACAACACAAACCATGCGGATTTGACACTGTATAAAAAACATACAACACAAATCATGCGGATTTGACACTGTATTAAAAATATACAACACAACCATGCGGATTTAACACTGTATAAAAAACTTACAACATAAACCATGCGGATTTGACACTGTATAAAAATCAAACAATAAAAGTGGCAAAGGTGATTTACTGAATTGCGATCTGACATTGGATCTTGAGGTCAGTGGCGGTATTTTCCATAATATAACTATATATTGATTGTTACGTATATGTAATTAAATTGCTTGTGTGTTAGTTTTAAAATTCTTTTTTATTTTATTTTTGTTTCATTACATTTTATTGTAATGATTATTGCAGGGATTCGAAATTCTTTTTTAGTAATTCTGTTTATCTAAGACGTAAAACGTATTACATTAGCAATATTTTTAGTTTACCTTGGTCCGCGGTAGCGTAATCGCTACGCGAAAACGATTGGCTATTGCCAAGGTCATTTCGTCTAGTCTAAATAAACAATGTTTTATTTTTATATTTATTTCAGTGTGATAGTAGATAGGGGTTCTTCCTACGTGACGAATGACATTTTTCTTATTGCGTATTTCAAGTGTTATGAGAGCACGTAATCTGTCTCGCGAGAACGGGATGATAATTCGGGTGAATATATAACCCTTTCTGAGCGCTCGTCAGTCAGTTGTATTCCTGATACCTAGAAGGCCGGATAGGTTATTTTATTGCTGAAACCAGATTGTTTTTGAAATTCATTTGTGTTTGGAATTTAATAATTTCTTCTCTAGAAAACCAAACGAGTGTACTGATTTATAAAATTCTGGGAGAAAGAAATTCAGTGGAAATTTATTCTGGAATTATTCGGAAACATAAACTGTGATTCAACTGAGGAATTGTTATTTTGTACAAGGACCACATCTGACGTCATCGCCTTCCATATTGGAACATCGTCGAGATTCGAACTTGGATTCTAATAGAACTATTTAGTGATAGGACTTTTATTTTTTCATTCTTAGGATTAAATTTTGGATTATATTCACAAACCGTAAGTCCTATTTTCCAATTTTTACATTGTTTTCTAGGGAAATAAATTATTTTGTTAAAATATACATAGCTTGTTGGCTTTCACTCTTTTCTTTGTTACTGAGTAAGAGCCCTTGTCACGTAACACGATGCAAGGCAAAGTCTACCTAGTTTGGAAAAAATTCTCCTTTCTCTACTCTATTAAATTTAAAGGTCGGTGGTAAATATCGTTATCCAATAACTATGAATAGG
>JAECUM010041938.1:0-20373 GCA_016617855.1 Megalonaias nervosa
GTCTTAGGCCCATTCTTCTTAAAATTTAGAATTGTGTTCCCTGGGTATCAGTCATAGGCCCATTCTTCTTACTTAAAATTTAGCATTGTGTTCCCTGGATATCAGTCTTAGGCCCATTGTTCTTACTTAAAATTTTGCATTGTGTTCTCTGGGTATCAGTCTTAGGCCCATTCTTCTTAGTTAAAATTTAGCATTGTGTTCCCTGGGTATCAGTCTTAAACCCATTCTTCTTACTTAAAATTTAGCAGTGTGTTCCCTGGGTATCAGTCTCAGGCCCATTCTTCTTACTTAAAATTTAGCATTGTGTTCCCTGCTTATCAGTCTTTGGCCCATTCTTCTTAAAATTTAGCGTTGTGTTCCCTGGGTATCAGTCTTAGGCCCATTGTTGTTACGTAAAATTTAGCATTGTGTTCCCTGGATATCAGTCTTAGGCCTGTTGGTTTTACTTAAAATTTAGCATTGTGTTCCCTGGATATCAGTCTTAGGCCCATTGTTCTTACTTAAAATTTAGCATTGTGTTCCCCAGGTATCAGTCTTAGGTGCATTGTTTTTGCTTAAAATTTAGCATTGTGTTCTCTGGGTATCAGTCTTAGGCCCATTCTTCCTATTTTAAATTTAGCATTGTGTTCCCTGGGTATCAGTCTTAGGCCCATTCTTCTTGCTTAAAATGTAGGATTGTGTTCCCTGGATAACAGTCTTAGGCCCATTGTTCTTACTTAAAATTTAGCATTGTGTTCCCTGGGTATCCGTCTTAGGCCCATTCTTCTTACTTAAAATGTAGCATTGTGTTCCCTGGATATCACTCTTAGGCCCATTGTTCTTACTTAAAATTTAGCATTGTGTTCCCTGGATATCAGTATTAGGCCCATTGTCTTTACTTAAAATTTAGCATTGTGTTCTCTGGGTATCAGTCTTAGGCCCATACTTCTTACTTAAAATTTAGGATTGTGTTCCCTGGGTATCAGTCTTAGGCCCATTCTTCTTACTTAAAATTTAGGATTGTGTTCCCTGGGTATCAGTCTTAGGCCCGTTGGTTTTACTTAAAATTTAGCAATAAGTTCGCTGGATATCAGTCTTAGGCCCACTGTTTTTACTTAAAATTTAGCATTGTGTTCTCTGGGTATCAGTCTTAAGCCCATTCTCCTTACTGAAAATTTAGCATTGATATCAGTCTCAGGCCCATTCTTCTTACTTAAAATTTAGCATTGTGTTCCCTGGGTATCTGTCTTAGGCCCATTGTTCTTACTTAAAATTTGTCATTGTGTTCCCTGGATATCAGTCTTAAGCCCATTGTTCTTTCTTAAAATTTAGCATTGTGTTCCCTGGGTATCAATCTTAGGCCCATTGTTCTTGCTTAAAATTTAGCATTGTGTTCCCTGGATATCAGTCTTAGGCCCATTCTTCTTACTTAAAATTTAGCATTGTGTTCCCTGGATATCAGTCTTAGGCCCATTGTTTTTACTTAAATTTTGGGGCCCCGAGTGGCCGAGTGGTCTAAAGCGCTGATCGTTACGGATCACTGCCATCTCACCTCTGTCTGCGTGAGTTCGAGTCCAGGCTCGGCTAACGTGGGTATGTGAAAAAGCCTGCCAGTAGCTTCTCGTGGGTCGGTGGTTCTTCCCGGGGTTTTCCAGGGTTCTTCCTCCACCATTAATACTGGCCGCCATGTATAGCCTATCTTGTGCTGAAAAATGGCGTTAAACCCTATAACAACAACAACAACAACTACTTAAAATTTAGCATTGTGTTCTCTGGGTATTAGTCTTAGGCCCATTGTTCTTACTTAAAATTTAGCATGGTGTTCTCTGGATATCAGTCTTAAGCCCATTCTTCGTACTTAAAATTTAGCATTGTCTTCCGTGGGTATCAGTCTTAGTTCCATTCTTCTTACTTAAAATTTAGCATTGTGTTCCCTGGGTATCAGTCTTAGGCCGATTGTTCTTACTTAAAATTTAGCATTGTGTTCTCTGGGTATCAGTCTTGGGCCCATTCTTCTTGCTTAAAATTTAGCATTGTGTTCCCTGGATATCAGTCTTCAGCCCATTCTTCTTACTTAAAATTTAGCATTGTGTTCCCTGGGTATCAGTCTTAGGCCCATTCTTCTTACTTAAAATTTAGTATTGTGTTCCCTGTGTGTCAGTCTTAGACCTACTCTTCTTACTTAAACTTAACATTGTGTTCCATGGGTATCAGTCTTAGGCCCATTCTTCTTACTTAATATTTAGCATTGTGTTCCCTGGGTATCAGTCTTAGGCCCATTGTTCTTACGTAATATGTAGCATTGAGTTCCGTAGATATCAGCCTTAGGTCCATTGTTCTTACTTAGAATTTAGCATTGAGTTCCCCGTGTATCAGTCTTCGGCCCATTGTGTTTGCTTAAAATTTAGCATTATGTTCTCTGGGTATCAGTCTTCGGCTGATTCTTACTTAAAATTTAGCGTGGTATTCCCTGTATATCAGTCTTGAGCCCATTCTTCTTACGTAAAATTTAGCATTGTGTTCCATGGGTATCAGTCTTAGGCCCAATCTTCTTACTTAAAATATAGCATTGTGTTCCCTGGATATCAGTCTTGGGCCCATTCTTCTTCCTTAAAATTTAGCATTGTGTTCCCTGGATATCAGTCTTAAGCCCAGTCTTCTTACTTAAAATTTAGCATTGTGTTCCGTGGGTAGCAGTGTTAGGCCCATTGTTCTTACTTAAAATTTAGCATTGTGTTCCCTATGTATCAGTCTTAGGCCCATTCTTCTTTCTTAAAATTTAGCATTGTGTTCCCTGGATATGAGTCTAAGGCCCATTGTTTTTACTTAAAATGTAGCATTTGTGTTGCCTGGATATCAGTCTTATGCCCATTCTTCTTACTTAAAATTTAGCATTGTGTTCCCTGGATATCCGTCTTAGGCCCATTGTTCTTACTTAAAATATAGCATTCTGTTCCCTGGGTATCAGTCTTAGGCCCATTCTTCTTACGTAAAATTTAGCATTGTGTTCCCTGTGTATCAGTCTTAGGCCCATTCTTCTTACTTAAAATTTAGCATTGTGTTCCCTGGGTATCAGTCTTAGCCCATTGTTCTTTCTTAAAATTTAGCATTGTGTTCCCTGGGTATCAGTCTTAGGCCCATTCTTCTTACTTAAAATTTAGCATTGTGTTCCCTATGTATCAGCCTTAGGCCCATTCTTCTTTCTTAAAATTTAGCATTGTGTTCCCTGGGTATCAGTCATAGGCCCATTCTTCTTACTTAAAATTTAGCATTGTGTTCCCTGGATGTCAGTCTTAGGCCCATTGTTCTTACTTAAAATTTTGCATTGTGTTCTCTGTGTATCAGTCTTAGGCCCATTCTTCTTAGTTAAAATTTAGCATTGTGTTCCCTGGGTATCATTCTTAAACCCATTCTTCTTACTTAAAATTTAGCATTGTGTTCCCTGGCTCATTATTCTTACTTAAAATTTAGAATTGTGTTCCCTGGGTATCAGTCTTAGACCCCTTCTTCTTACTTAAAATTTTGCAGTGTGTTCCCTGGGTATCAGTCTCAGCCCCATTCTTCTTACTTAAAATTTAGCATTGTGTTCCCTGCTTATCAGTCTTTGGCCCATTCTTCTTAAAATTTAGCGTTGTGTTCCCTGGGTATCAGTCTTAGGCCCATTGTTGTTACGTAAAATTTAGCATTGTGTTCCCTGGATATCAGTCTTAGACCCATTGTTGTTACTTAAAATTTAGCATTGTGTTCCCCGGGTATCAGTCTTAGGCCCATTGTTTTTGCTTAAAATTTAGCATTGTGTTCTCTGGGTATCAGTCGTAGGCCCATTGTTGTTACTTAAGATTTAGCATGGTGTTCCCTGGGTATTAGTCTTAAGCCCATTCTTCTTACTTAAAATGTAGCATTGTGTTCCCTGGGTATCAGTCTTAGGCCGAATCTTCTTGCTTAAAATTTAGCATTGTGTTCCCTGGATATCAGTCTTAGGCCCTTTCTTCCTCCTTAAAATTTAGCATTGTGTTCCCTGGGTAGCAGTCTTAGGCACATTCTTCTTCCTTAAAATTTAGCAGTCTGTTCCCTGGATATCAGTCTTAGGCCCATTGTTCTTACTTAAAATTTAGCATTGTGTTCCCTGGATATCAGTCTTAGGCCCATTCTTCTTACTTCAAATTTAGCATTGTGTTCCCTGGCTATCAGTGTTAGGCCCATTCTCCTTAGCTAAAATTTAGCATTGTGTTCCCTGGGTATCAGTCATAGGCCCATTCTTCTTACTTAAAATTTGGTATTGTGTTCCCTGGATATCAGTCTTAGGCGCATTCTTCTTACTTAAAATTTAGCATTGTGTTCCCTGGATATCAGTCTTAGGCCCATTGTCTTTACTTAAAATTTAGCATTGTGTTCCCTGGATATCAGTCTTAGGCCCATTGTCTTTAATTAAAATTTAGCATTGTGTTCTCTGGATATCAGTCTTAGGCCCATTCTCCTTACTGAAAATTTAGCATTGATATCAGTCTTAGGCCCATTCTTCTTACTTAAAATTTAACCTTGTGTTCCCTGGGTATCAGTCTTAGGCCCATTGTTCTTACTTAAAATTTAGCATTGTGTTCCCTGGGTATTAGTCTTAGGCCCATTCTTCTTCCTTAAAATTTAGGATTGTGTTCCCTGGGTATCAGTCTTAGGCCCATTCTTCTTACATAAAATTTAGCATTGTGTTCTCTGGGTATCAGTCTTGGGCCCATTGATTTTACTTAAAATTTAGCATTGTGTTCCCCGGGTGTCAGTCTTAGACCCATTCTTCTTACTTAAAATTTAGCATTGTGTTCCCTGGGTATCAGTCTTAGGCCCATTGTTCTTACTTAAAATTTAGCATTGTGTTCCCTAGGTATCAGTCTTAGGCCCATTGTTCTTACTTAAAATTTAGCATTGTGTTCTCTGGGTATCAGTCTTAGGCCCATTGTTTTTCTTAAAATTTAGCATTGTGTTCTCTGGGTGTCAGTGTTAGGCCCATTCTTCTTACTTAAAATTTAGCATGGTGTTCCCTGGGTATCAGTCTTAAGCCCATTCTTCTTACATAAAATTTAGCATTGTGTTCCCTGGGTATCAGTCTTAGGCCCAATCTTCTTACTTAAAATATAGCATTGTGTTCCCTGGATATCAGTCTTAGGCCCATTGTTCTTACATAAAATATGTCATTGTGTTCCCTGGATATCAATCTTAGACCCATTGTTCTTACTTAAAATTTAGCGTTGTGTTCCCTGGATATCAGTCTTAGGCCCATTCTCCTTACGTAAAATTTAGCATTGATGTCAGTCTTCGGCCCATTCTTCTTACTTAAAATTTAGTATAGTGTTCCCTGGGTATCAGTCTTAGGCCCATTCTTCTTACTTAAAATTTAGCATTGTGTTCTCTGGGTATCAGTCTTAGGCCCATTCGTCTTACTTAAAATTTTGTATTGTGTTCTCTGGGTATCAGTCTTAGGCACATTGTTCTTACTTAAAATTTAGCATTGTGTTCCCTTGTTATCAGTCTCAGGCCCATTCTTCTTACTTAAAATTTAGCATTGTGTTCCCTGGGTATCAGTCTTAGGCCTGTTGGTTTTACTTAAAATTTAGCATTGTGTTCCCTGGATATCAGTCTTAGGCCCATTGTTCTTACCTAAAATTTAGCATTGTGTTCCCTATGTATCAGTCTTAGGCCCATTCTTCTTACTTAAAATTTAGCATTGTGTTCCCTGGGTATCAGTCTTAGGCCTATTGTTCTTCCTTAAAATTTAGCATTGTGTTCCCTGGGTACCAGTCTTAGGCCCATTCTTCTTAAAATTTAGCATTGTGTTCCCTGGGTATCAGTCTTAGGCCCATTCTTCTTACTTAAAATTTAGCATTGTGTTCCCTGGGTATCAGTCTTTGGCCCATTCCTCTTACTTAAAATATAGCATTGTGTTCCCTGGATATCAGTCTTAAGCCCATTTTCCTTACTTAAAATTTAGCATTGTGTTCCCTGGGTATCAGTCTTAGGCCCATTCTCCTTCCTTTAAATTCAGCATTGCGTTCTCTGGGTATTTGTCTTAGGCCTATTCTTCTTACTTTAAATTTAGCATTGTGTTCCCTGGATATCAGTCTTAAGCCTATTCTTCTTACTTAAAATTTAGCATTGTGTTCTCTGGATATCAGTCTTTGGACCAATGTTCTTACTTAAAATTTAGGATTGTGTTCCCTGTATATCAGTCTTAGGCCCATTCTCCTTGCTTAAAATTGAGCATTGTGTTCCCTGGGTATCAGTCTTAGGCCCATTCTTCTTACTTAAAATTTAGAATTGTGTTCTCTGGGTATCAGTCTTAGTCCCATTCTTCTTCCTTAAAATTTAGCATTGTGTTCCCTGGATATCAGTCTTAGGCCCATTCTTCTTCCTTAAAATTTAGTATTGTGTTCTCTGGGTATCAGTCTTAGGCCCATTGTTGTTACTTAAAATTTAGCATTGTGTTGCCTGGGTATCTGTCTTAAGCCCATTGTTCTTACTTAAAATTTATCATTGTGTTCCCTGGGTATCCGTCTTAGCCCCATTCTTCTTACTTAAAATTTAGCATTGTGTTCCCTGGGTATCAGTCTTAGGCCAATTCTTGTTACTGAAAATTTATCATTGTGTTCCCTGGGTATCAGTCTTAGGCCCATTGTTCTTACTTAAAATTTAGTATTGTGTTCCCTGGGTATCAGTCTTAGGCCCATTCTTCTTACTTAAAATTTAGCATTGTGTTCTCTGGGTATCAGTCTTATGCCCATTCTTCTTACTTAAAATTTTGTATTGTGTTCTCTGGGTATCAGTCTTAGGCACATTGTTCTTACTTAAAATTTAGCATTGTGTTCCCTGGGTATCAGTCTTAGGTCCATTCTTCTTTCTTAAAATATAGCATTGTGTTCCCTTGATATCAGGCGCATTGTTTTTAGTTAAAATTTAGCATTGTGTTCCCTGGATATCAGTTTTAGGCCCATTCTCCTTCCTTTAAATTTAGCATTGTGTTCTCTGGGTATCAGCCTTAGGCCCATTCTTCTTCGTTAAAATTTAGCAGTGTGTTCTCTGGGTATCAGTCTTAGGCCCATTGTTCTTAGTTAAAATTTAGCATTGTGTTCCCTGGATATCAGTCTTCAGCCCATTCTTCTTACTTAAAATTTAGCATTGTGTTCCCTGGGTATCAGTCTTAGGCCCATTCTTCTTACTTAAAATTTAGGATTGTGTTCCCTGGGTATCAGTCTTAGGCCCATTCTTCTTACTTAAAATTTAGCATTGTGTTCCCTGGATATCAGCCTTAGGCCCATTCTTGTTCCTTAAAATTTAGCATTGTGTTCTCTGGATATCAGTCTTAGGCTCATTCTTCTTCCTTAAAATTTAGGATTGTGTTCTGTGGGCATCAGTCTTAGGCCCATTGTTTTTACTTAATATTTAGTATTGTGTTCCCTGGTTAGCAGTCTTAGGCCCATTGTTTTTACTTAAAATTTATCATTGTGTTCCCTGCTTATCAGTCTTAGGCCCATTCTTCTTACTTAAAATTTAGCATTGTGTTCTTTGGGTATCAGTCTTAGGCCCATTGTTCTTACTTAAAATTTTGCATTGTGTTCCCTGGCTGTCAGTTTAGGCCCATTGTTCTTATTTAAAATTTATCATTGTGTTCTCTGGAATCAGTCTTAGGCCCCTTGCTCTTATTTGCAGATGATGCAAAAGTATCAATTTCAGGTGGTGATATAAATACAGTAGAGACTGTACTGAACTTCTGTTTGAGAAATATTGGTGTTGTGGAAATAAATGGTCATAAATGAGTTGAGAACAAAATGTGCTGTAACAGCCATCAAAGTAACATTCCTCTTCTGAGATGGTTCTCAATTTGATGATATAAGTTCAGGCAAATGAAAATATTAAAATGAAAGCTTTTAGTGATAGTCAAAAGTGATTTTAAGTGAGATAAATGTGTTGCCTGTATCTGTAAATCTCTTACAAGTAAAATAACTTTGTTGCAGATCCCATAGTAGTGGGGAAAGTACGATATAGCAATTCCATAGTAATGGGGAAAGTACGATATAGCGATTCCATAATAGTGGGAAAGTACAATATAGCAATTCCATAGTATTGGGAAAGTACAATATAGCAATTGCTTTTCTGGTGGTGGGATTGTCATCATCAACGTTGCAGTAAGGCTTTGGTTAAATTGCTGATATTTCCCAAGCCTTTGATTGATGTTGTTCATATTTGGGATGGTTCATTATAAAGCTAGTACAATTTTACCAGGGATCATTGTCACAGACACTGGTAATTTGCAATACCAATTTTGCTGCAAGTCACAGAGAAACCCTGATTGTTATATATTACATTTTGAATATGACAAAAATGCTGTATTCTTTATTTAAATTCCTTTAGGTGCTGAATCCTGATGTATTGCAGAAAACAAAAATTCTCATTCTTCATGTTGTAAGTATATTATTGTTATGAATTTTGTTTTGTGTTTTTTCAAACATTAGTAAGAAACTGCCAAATATCTCTTCTGCGTTAGTGCCTGCATATGTGTATTATTGTAATTCTCTCTCATGTGTATTATTATGTATTAAATTAGTGTGTAGCTTATGGGTATTGTTGTCATTCTCTGAACACATCTTGGATCAAGACTTAAGTTAATTCTGAGTTGTTTTGGGGTTTTTTTTTGTTTTTTTTACATACTTGGCAGAGGTGGTTTGTATGTTCACTGTTTACTTAGAGCTCCTTTACATCATGGAATGTTAAGAAGACTCTGTCACCTCATGTTTGGATGAATTGAAATCCCTTCGCAGACTGTGTCACTGTATGTTTGGATGAATTGAAATCCCTTCACAGACTGTGACATACTGTTATTTTATTAATATGTTACTAAAAACACACTATGCTTCTAATAATTGTAACAAATTCCATTTATGATAAGGAAAATGCAACTGCCATAGGCTGATTCCATTAATTGTTAGGTTCACAGCTAGTGGTTAGAATTTCAAACAATTTTTGAATATTTTCAATAGAGAAAACTGTCTAATAAGTGCTAAAATGCTTCCTCTGAAATCATTTTATGAATGTTGTTATGAATTCTTAATAAGGAGATGAGATTAAGAAAGATTTTTTAAACTTGTGTATTTGTGACTCTCTAGGGGAGTATTGGTAACAGCCTAAAATAATAAAAATGAAAACATCAACGTCAGTGTTACTCAGTGCCTTGAACTACATGTATCTGAATCCCTCTGACCCTGTTCTATATAATGTTTTGTCAGCCCCTTAAATAATCTGTTTTCAGGGTTTATTGATTTTTAATTGCCTCTTGCACTGCTTAACTTGTAAATTTCATAGACATGAAAGTGACATGAATGATGTAATGGGGACAACAACAAAAATTTTTCAGCTGGCCTCCCTCCTTCTGTTTCAGATATTTTATGTGGTGGTAGCAAATCATTTGTCAAAATGACATTTTCTGGGTTTCTGGACCAGTTCGAAGATTAATATAAGTAAATGCAAGCAATCATCTGGTTAGTCTGAGTAGGATCAAGTAGGAATGTATGTACTGTATGTACTTGCTTATAAGTTGAGTCAAACTGCAAACAACAAAGATCCTTATCTGCCGTAGCATAATATGTCTACAGATCAGGCTCTATATTGTTTGTTTTACTGAGTACTCCTAACAAACTGCACAAGCCAGATCTGCCATCTGTAATGGCTGATCTGGGTCTGTGCAGTTTGGAATTGGACTCGTGTTATAAGCGAGTACAGATGCTATTGTTTTATGGTACCATTTGATACCACTAACTTTTCGTATGAAATCTATACTATGTTACTATTTTCTGTCTTATCAGGGAAGAACATACCTGTATGATCCCTGTGGACGACCTTTTGTGACATTGCCAATAAAATACAAGGCACCACATTGTGATGGTTTACTTACAGTTCTTGACATTTACTTGAAATTAGTGACAGACAAGGTATGCATATAGGTTATGTATTGAAGACAATAAAAATGTACAGAATTTTTTCAGTATTTTGTCTTGCCTTTGAAACCTTAGCAAGAAATAGGTATCTCTTGTCAATGGCATTGTTGTTATTGTTGTAGTTATGATTGTTGTCAAGCTTGCCTAGGTGATATCTCAAGAGGGATCAATTTTGGTCTTCATATACGTGCCAATCCCTACATCCATGCATACCTTGATATGGATATTAAAACACACACACACACACACACACACACACACACACACACACACAAGCAGTACAATCCCACCTAAAATACATTAAAAACATGTAAAGCAGTACAATCCCACCTAAAATACATTAAAAACATGTAAAGCAGTACATAATAATACATACAGCAGTAGTACATGTTTTCTGTGAATGAAGTCAGATATTGCTACCATGGTGTCTTAAGTCTTAATCATGCCTAAATTTTATCAAAATTGTTTGGGACCTTGGGGTAAAATACAAAACAAAAATTCAGCTTCTTTTTTATCCTCAGTTTTAAAGTGTTTTGCTTGAATACCATTTTATCTTGCACATTTTGGATTTGGAGTATAGCTTGTGCACAAAGTATGATATGCAGGCCGTAGCGGGGTTCTTGTTAGCATACATGTCAAAGTTATCTTCTTGTATTATTATAAGCACAGGTTTGATTTTGTGCCTTTCCCCAACTTTTCAAATTTTTGTCAAATGTAATGTAAGGAAGTCTTGTCTATTGAAGTCCAGCCCCCACTCTTGAACATATTGAAAAGCAAGCCACCTGGTCCCTTCATTTCTCCTGACTGTTTTGTGCATATTTATTAAACATGTTGAGTGCATTTCATTTCAAAGGCTGATATTCAACTCAAAAGTGAGGTCACTGTGACCTGTTTCCATTGCTCAGATGATAACATTGTCAAACAAAGTTGCTGCTCAGATTTTCTTCAAATATTGTCCAGAGAAAGGCAAATTCAGGTACTTAAATTTCCATTGGAGTGTAGTTGTAGGAAAATTCATTTGTCAGATCAGGGGTGGGCCAAAATACAATTAAAACATGTATGAAAAAGATGACTTAAAAATACAATAAAATCAAAAGCCAGACAGATAGAGAATTTTGTTTCAAGTCACAAAAGGTTAAAACTGTCCTAATAATGGTCAGTTTTCACTGCAAAGATTGAATCTCATGCAAACATTCATGTGATAATGTGAAATTATGTGAAAACTAAGGAGCATAATTTTATTGATCTATTGCCACTGGAGAATAAATATAATTTAGGTTGCCTTGTTTCAAATGCTTTTGTTATTTTAGGTAAATATAAGGAAATTAATAGTAGTAAGTGGCAGTGGTTGTAAGAATTCTCTTGGAAACAGTTGTGTGCCCACCCACACCACATCCAATTATCATTAATGTCATAATGGTTACTTCAGATAGGGAATTTGCACATTTTACTCCATAGCAACCTACATTAAAATAAAATACTCTGACTTTACATTTTTAAATGTAATAATAGGGCTTTCACTTTCTTCTTATATCTTCACAGGGTAAAAGTTTAAGGTCATTAGGGACTTGGGGCCATAATAGGTGAACCTATTTTGGGTCAAAATGTGTAGAAAAATCATGGTCCTTTGTCACAAAAAATGAGGGTATACCTTGTACATTAGATTTTACATACTTGAATACTTTATTACGTGGAATTGACATTTTCTGCTGAAAAGTATGTCATATCTTGTCCAGTTCTAGCATTTATATAAATAACTTTTGGGAGACATTGGTCAGCGCAAAAACGACTGAAATTTGGCAAAATCACCAAATTGACTGGGTGAGTATTATGTTTTGCAGAAAGATCAATTCTCTTTAAAGCATAGAACATATATGAAGAAATGGAAATAAACAGTCATGTTTCCCTTAAATATGTATAATTTATTAAAAATTATAACTTTAAAATTAAAGAAGGTTATGAATAAAGCCTGTTTCTAGGGTATAGGTTAAACAATAACAATATTACGTACATATTACAATGACTCTATGGTTATAAACAAAGTAACAGTAAAAAGCAAAAACCAACAAGTTTTGTAAAATTCAACAAATAATTTATTTCCCTTGAATACAAAGTGAAAATTTAAAAAGAACTTACAATATTGCAAAGTAAATCCCAAATAGTCCAAAAAGTTATATTACCAGTCCTAATGAATAAAGTTCTAATTAAATTCCAGTGGTGTTCAGAATAAGATCCAACCCTGAATGTGTTGCTGTGCCTGTAGTAGCCTGCAACATGGAGATGTGGAAACAGTCTTTTGATGAATCAAAATAATATAATCCAAGATGACCTTGTCTGAATTCACCATAATTCCAAGTTAATGTTTCTATCCAAGAATATTGTTGAGCACTTTGTAATTCCAGAGAATAATAATTTGGATAAATAATTCCACCCCAAATCAAAAACTGAGCACAACATTACAAATGATTTCTGCTTCAGATTCATGTAAATAACATAAAAACAACCCATAAGACACAAAAGAAGAGCCAGGATGTAAAAATCTAAGCTGTAAACAAGACAATATCTGTTGCTAAAATTATAATAAAGAATATTGGTAAACATAGTGTTCTTGACTCAGGCAAAGATAATGATCCTAGTATTAAACCAAGATTCACAGAATGACTGGTTCTAATCAGGTAAACAAAGAACTTGATTTTAGAAAAGGTCAGTTTCAAATTACAATTAAACATAACACATAATGATGGGGAAAAAAAATTAACAAATACAAATTAAATATACATAACACCTCCCCTCATAACAAAGAAAGATTTATACAATAATGCTTTCTTTTAACTTTTAGTTAAGTATACATGTGATTAAAAATTACATAAGATGAAGTCTTATAAATGACACAAAATATGCATGAAGCAATACAGTACTTCTGTATGCATTAAAGTACATCTGCAATAAGATTATCTTTTCCCTGATGTCAATATTTTATTCCTGCGACATCAAACTCTACCTTAATAATCTATGATTTTTGTTTTTCATATTTTGCACAGGGGTGAATTTCTGAATAAAAAGTGAATCCTGACATTTTACCAATAGGATTTTGTTTTATTTTAAGTAGAATCCAAGAATGCTTATATTGGTGTAAATTAGTTTTGTTTAAGAATTCAGTATGTACCAGATGATGCAAGTATCATGGTCAGTATGATTACAACAGGGTTTGAATGAGAAACTATGCATTCAGAATGAATACCTGGTTTCAAAAAGCAAGAATGTTAATCAAATGCTGGAGATGAAATTACAAATATTGAACCAGTCAGATTTTCTTGAGATTTTATCTAGAGGAAGACATATTAAGGTACTTAAATCTCGTATGAGTGTAGTTGTAGGAAAAATTTGTCAGAGCAGGGACAGGGCAAAACTACTGAGTTTGGGGTATTTTTTAAACATCTTTTCTAGTTCACAAGCAGGATTTAAATGGGTGTGGAAACCGTCTGACTGTAAAATATGATTATACCATAAGCTAGACAGATTAACTTATTTTGGATGATCAGAGATGAAAAAAATCTCATTATTGGGCAGTTTTTATGGCAAAGATTGAACATCATGCAGATAGGATAAGTTTGATGATGTAAATTTTTATAAAACTTAGATCTTATTGGTTCTGGCTGCTGACATGTGATTGGTCACTTCTTAGGTATGATAGACAGGTGGGTTTGATTGGTTTTGTTTGGGGATTTTACAGCACAGCAACACAAGTTGGATATATGATGCCATGGCATTTGGAAAAAAGTGCCTGGATGGAGGACATGGTAGCCAATCCAAGCTGATACATTGGTAAGACCCAGACCTGCACCCTTTTGGTTTCATGTCCAGCCTGCTTACCACTGAGCCACTGTGGCTCCTGCCTCCATTTGTACCCTCTTACGAAATGCAGAAGAATGCACTGGGTCTAGTCTACATCAACAAGCCTGAACTTGAATTTTGGATTGTGTTTACCATCTCACTTGAAGGACTCTTTAGAACTTTCCTATGTGATTTGGCTCAGTATTATGAAAGGACCTTGCATTTCTTTACATTACTGGGCAGTATGGCTTAGCATTGTATCAGGACTTTGCATTACTTTACAACATTACTGGGCAATATGGCTTAGCGTTGTATCAGGACTTTTCATTACTTTACAACATTACTGGGCAGTATCATTTAGTGTTATATTTGGACTTTGCATTTCTTTACAACATTACTGTGTGATATGACTTACTGTTACATCAGGACTTTGCATTACTTTACAATATTGTTATATATGATATTATACTTTATAACATTGCTGTGTGATACTGGCTTATTGTTATTTTACAGTTTGACTTTTTTTTATTTTAATGTCTTTTCATGATGCTAAAAAAGTAATGTGTGATATAATATAATTTTCATGACTCACAATGATGCAAATAGTGGTGAACACAGTTTGATAAAACATTTAATATGTTAACAGATTGCAGTGAAAGCAGGGCCAGGAGTTTGGGTTTGCAGTACAGATGTTCTTCTCACCGTTCCAGAAAATGCAGGTAAGTGGTCATTACGTTAGCAACAAAATTATTTGATATACTGTATACAAAGCCACTTACTGACAAACCTAGTAGGTGCAAACTGATTTTGGTTAGTGTCTGTGCTTGACATTAACGTGTTATGCCAATTTTTTTATTTGTGGTTTATTCCATTATAATAGTTTGATAGGGTGGTTGATGCCCAGTGTTTTATCTTTGCTTTATCCATTACAATTGTTACGACTATATGATCTTTAAATAAGTAATATGAAAAAGCAAAACCAACAAGTTTTGTATAATTGAAAATATTAATTTCTTTCCCTAAAATACAAAGTGAAAGAATTAAAAATAACTTACAGTATGGTGAATGAAATCCAAAAATTCTAAATATTCTATCAATTCCAATAGTTTTAAGTGATCCAAATGAGTTCCAAAGGTATTCTGAATGATAGTAATATACAGATGCATCAACAGTACAGAAGAAATCACTGTGATATAGTATCAAAATATCTTTAAATGAATTCACAGTAATTCCGATACAGTTATAAATCCAAATGTCTTTGAATGTTTTACAGTAATTCTGTACAGTTATTTTTCCAATTAATCTGAAGAATTTTGAACACTGTAATTCCAATGGATGATTATATTAAATAAATGAATTCCTCTAAGTATAACCGCCAAGACTGTTAATACTAATAAGAATCCTAATTCTGAGTATTAATTATCTCATATAAGATGCTAACGTAATAGTGAGAATGTAGTATGAGGCATTTGGTGAATCATCTTGTTATTTCAAAATCACTCTTTCAGTAAACAGGACAAATGTTATAACACTGACCAATAAAAACTAGGTCAGCTTGGCCTTTTACTAGAATTCATGTTCTGTTCAGATCATGTGATGTTTACTTGTACTTATAGTGCCAATTAACCTTGGAACTTACGAATGAATGGATCTGAGCATTTGATACATGTCTCATCTTACAGTACTAACTTTGATCATAGGATATTAGCATTAAAGATATCATTAACTAAATGACCCTTACAGAAACTACTATTATGAAAATAATACATATAATATAGATATACATAATCCAATGGTTGGTTGGGGTAGGTAGGACGAGACTCATCTAACTGTTTAGACTCACCAGTGTCTTTTAAGGAGTTATAATGTTAAATCAATCATGAAAAAATATTGGTAGTAAGAATATAACTGAGGTAGTTGTTTCCGAAAAGAATCATACCATTTTAATTGGTGGTTATTGCTTAGCAGAAAATACATGAATATCATGACAATGGCTCAGTTCATTAATTGCAATTTCCATGCCTAGATTTTTGGACATTTTTATGTTCAGTTATTCTGTTGTCCTTGGATACTCATCCAGTAAGCTTTAAAAAATTTTAATTACAAGGAAACATGGTAACTCATTGAGTAGAGAGCATCAGACTTGTAATAGATGTATCATTCTGGCTGGGTTGGGATAGGTTCTTAGCTCCTGTTGAGACAGCCAAATAATGCAATGCAAGTGCTGTTAAAAACAAATCAATGACAACAACTATGTTTCACATGTCTAGATCTATTCACAATTTTGACCAGTCAGGGTTCTTGCTATCAGACCATGAACCACATTCACAGTCAGTTTTTATTGCTCTGGATCTCTAACAAAGGAAATAAGTGTTTTCTTTAAATCTGCTATTGGATAAATATTTTCCTTGAAACAGTCATTTTACAAAAGTATAGTGTACAAAAACACATACAGTTTGGTTAAGCTAATATCAGTGTCCCTTCCTTTTAGTAATAAAATTTTGTCTTTAGTGCAATGTGCTTATATATTTGATCCTGTTTTTAAATTCTTTTCTTTTTAAATTACCTTTCTGGCAGAAATTCCTTGGGAACCTTGTGATGCTGCTGCCATTACAGTTCCTTCAACCCCACAATACTGTCGAGCCCATGGTGTATATAAACTGGACTCTGATGTAAGTGGAGTGAAACTTATGTATAAAGGATGAGAATGGAATAGTAAAAGATTGTTATTCATGGGCAGGTTGTCTTCCTATGTAGGAAGCATGTTGTCCATATTCATTCAGTGTTTTCTTCTTACTTGTACCTATGACTGCTTCAGTGGCGTAATGGTTAGAGCATCCACCTCAGATGCGGGAGGTCGTGGGTTTGAACCCCGGCCAAGTCATACCAAAAACTTATAAAAATGGTTCCAACAGCTGCCTCACTAAGCACTCAGCATTAAGAGGTTAGTGTTAGGACTGGTGGGCCTGGTGTCAGGTTAATGTGACTGGGTGGGATATTATGCTACATGTCTGTGGCATGATGCCCCATTGCTAGACACCACTATAAACTACCACACTGTGGACATCGTGGCGATATGACTGAAAATTATAAAAAATCCAAATCACACACACACACACACACACACACACATATGTACCTACCATAAGACTAAAACTGTTCAGATAATCTGTTTAAAGAGATCATGTAGTATTTTTTTAAAATATACATATATAAATATTATGATTCACTTATATAAATTTCATAAAGTTGCCATAAATATGAGCAGTAAACAAATGCTGGTTATGTTTCTTCCAGAAACTTCACAAGTAGTTAACTCTGTGTAAATGCATGTCATAAAAATTTCATTAATGGCAGTTAATGAAGAAAAATCACTTAGAATGAATTGAATTGCATCAGTTAGGGGTGATGCAAATTCAGTTGATTAATTTTGGATGAAAAATTAAGCAGTTTGGGAATTTGCCTGTATTCTAGTCATATATTTTGTTTTACAACAAAGGCTGCATGAAGACATCACACTTGCCATTTGATTGAAATATCACAATAGGTCACACATGCATTCTCCAACATTATGAGCATATGTTTGTGAACTATCATGAAATATGCCATGACTAGCACCAAGTAAAAAAAATTTCATCATTCTGTTAGTGAAACGTTGCAGATCTTCTAATAACACCCCCTAAATAAGATGACATGTTAATCAAGCAAACCATCACAAATTGTCTCCCTTTCATTAAATTTGATTTGTTGCAGGAAAATTACAAATGTTGGCAACTTGCCATGTTGTTAACTGCAGGTCAACAATGAAAATAAGATACATCCGCCATTATGTTGAATTGCAGTTAATATTCTTCAAGAATGATTCATGAACTGTACCCTTGAGTGGTGTAATCACTGGCAAATTGTGATAATTCCTGAAAATGTCCCTTGTGTGTGTGTGTGTGTGTGTGTGTGTGTGTGTGTGTGTGTGTGTGTGTGTGTGTGTGTGTGTGTGTGTGTGTGTGTGTGTGTGTGTGTGTTTTGAGGTAATTGGTGTCTTCAGTTTCATTTGTTATAGACGGTTTATTTTCTTATTTATCTTTCTTCTGATAAAAGAAGCAGATCTCAAGTCTAAGTAAAAATTGACCATGTTCCTATGTGAATTGACAGCCACTAATAATAAGTCACATCTATTCAGATCTCAGTAGAACTTAAGCTGGAAGTTCTGGCCCTGTATTCTCAAAATTCTTCGAACATGAAAATCAAACTCAAGCTGAAAACCCCCCAAAATAGATATAATACTGGAATACATCTTATCATGAAATGTAGCAGTCAAGATAAGGGACGCATAATAATAAAATTTTGAATTTTCTATCATTCTGATGTCATTCTAATTAAAGTTGACAACTGTCAAAATTTTGGGACATTGACCTTGAGTCTTGCATAAAAGGTTTTGAGACTTAAATACATGGAGGAAACATGACCCACAACCTCATAGTCATAAAACATCTTGAGAACATAATTTTTAATAGGTCTAAAAATTTAGATTTTTAAAAATATTTTGAATGACAGTTACTCAATTTAAGAAAAGGAGAATCATCAGAATTTTACAATTTGTTCAGGAGAGTTTTGCTGTATATATTTGTAAAGTTTCATTGATGTTCCAGAACATTATATGTGGTTTCTAATTGTAGCACATACTCACATTTTTGTGAAGGAAATTTATTCACCATTAGGAGAATCATTTAAAAGCCAAGGACTTTTTCGCATGTCCAGGTGCCTAAGTCATGAAATTAAGCACAAAAATTAAAAACCTACAAATTTAAAGTCATACTTTATCCTCTTAGTAATATTCAAATTTGGCATGTATATATTTAGATTTAAAAAATAGCATGCAAAGTCTGTTGTTATTCTAACCTCACTTTGAAGTTTTGTTTGTATTAATTTGAACATTAGGCTAAAGTTTGTTTTATGACAACCGGGCCTGGGTTGGATACCCTTTAGCTTTTATGTACAATTACGATTGATGTTTATAATAACAGGTCTGAAGATTTATTCTCATGCTCTGTCTTCTACTTGTCTCAAAGTCTAGATCTTTTTGGCCAAGGATTTGATGTAAGCCAATCATATGTCCAAAATTCTGAAATCTTATTGCTCAGTGATTTGTTGTTTGTCCACTAGATGTCCCAAATTTTGACATCTTATTGACCAAGGATTTGATGTTAGCAAATCAAATGTCCAAAATTCTGACATCTTATTGGTCAGTGATTTTATGTTAGTCCACTAGATGTCCCAAATTTTGACATCTTATTGGCCAAGGATTTGATGTTAGTCAATCAGATGTCCAAACTTTTGATATCTTATTGACCAGTGATTTCCATCAGATGTCCAAAATGTTGACATCTTATTGCCCAAGAATTTGATGTTAGCCAATCAAATGTCCAAAATTCTGACATCTTATTGACCATGGATTTGATATTAGCAAATTAGACGTCTGAAGTTTTAGGTGAGTTTGAGTGCAGGAATTTTGTTGTAAATTTTTGGACTCCTGATCTTGCTACTCCGACCTTACAAGAACACCTCATCATACTGTCTAAATTCTCCATGGTGCTGGATGTAAATTACTAAAATGTATTGTTCATTGTATGTAAGATAAATATGCTTAAAGAAACTAAAATGCCAGTTAAGAAACTGTTCAGTGTTTGCAACAAAGTCATCTGTTAGAAATGTTGTTTACTTAATCTGCCAATTTTGATTCCAAATGATTCCAAATGCCTTTTGTTTCTATTTTCAGGGTTTTGTTGAAGACATTTTCTTTAGGGAAAACCTACCCATGTTGGAAAAGTGTGAAAGACCAGATGGAAAAGTTCCTGTTGTAAGTCTTCATAGCAAATTTATTCCATAAATTGTTCAGAGATTCAGGGTGATTCATATTTACATTGTGTTATATTCCATGTACCATGTTATCTCAATAATTATCATTCCATTCTAGTTATTAAAATATAAAAAACATTAGATACAGAGTATTTGGCCAATAGGAAATTCCCACTGCCTAAAATCCCACAAGGTTAATAATGATTGATGGTTTTATTATGGCTATAAAAGTAATGAAATCTTATGAATATAAGTAAATGAAATATCTGTCATGTTTTTAAATATTTTATTCTAATATATGATATTTGTGACCATTTGCATGGAAGGACCACCAGTGTGTAAGACTTTGTTCCATATGTCTTATTTAGAAATACATTTATTTAATTTCTACTTGTATATAAAGACCACGTGCCTGGAAACCACTTTTGTATGGTTTCTGGAGTGGTTTTTATATACAAATTCGACTGTACAAGCAGCATCAGAAGTTAGAGTGGTTAAAAAAACGTTTGATAAATTATACGTACCCTTGTATAGTACAGGCAGGTATTGAACTAAACTAACATATTTGGCTCCCATTTGTTTTGTTGAAGTCTTCTAACCTGTTGTTTGATATTTAAAAAAATACATTTTTTAAAGCCTTGTGTTATTTTCCCATCCAAATAAGATGAGTAGGATAGTAATCTTTAAATGTGTCGGATGACATTCATGTAAAATGTTATTGTTTATCATA
>JAECUM010041939.1:0-50050 GCA_016617855.1 Megalonaias nervosa
CTCTTATCACATAAATGTTGAGCCCATTTCCTCCAAATATCCGCGTTTATAGATAATGATATAATATTAACCTTAGTGGTACACGTACTTTAGCAAACACTTCTTTCAGTAACAAAAACCTGACATCGGGTAATGGACATCAGTAGAGATAATCATATTACTTACTGTATGAATTAAATACTGGTTTCGGACACATATTAAAATAGAATGTGGCCACTTGTGAAGGGAAAATCTTATATTTTTGCACAATTATAATTGCTGCTGGTCGCATTTGAGGGGTGGACATTATTGAGGGATACTTTTGAACATAAACTCATCAGTGCCATGGGATTCTGGCCATAAAAAGCGGGTGGCCGCTGGTCAATGAGCTGTTCAAGAGGGGGACCACTGTATATAAGGGCTTCCAACAGTTTTTGGAGACCCCAATTGTTTTAACAGGGCCAGGGAATTATAAAAGCATGAAAAAGACAATATTACTTGTCATAAATAATAAAAAATATTGATATATGTATTTCATGAACTAATGTGTGAGAATATATGTAGGTTCCATTCTGGATGTGTTGTTGCATGGGTTGTCACCATTATCCATTTATCACATATTTCGCTTTCAACTTTTTTTTTGTTTTTAAAAATATGTTTTCTTACATTAACATTTAGTTTGGAATACTAACCTGAAACAGTAGTTTCTGCTTTTCTTGTGATTTAAGCAAAATAAAATTTACCATTAGTTAACAGGCTCAAGTCCATGAAAATGTATAATGCTTACACAGCAGACAAATTTGGTTGAGTGTGATGGTGAACTAGCTCAAAAAACAGTATTCTGTTCGTGATAATAAAGGTTATTTCCACTGCTTAATTCTTATCCCTTAGTTACTCCAATTAATGCAGGCCATAAAGGTCAACAATCCTGACAGTTTGTATTAAAACACATTAAGATTTGTGGTGAGACAAATAAATGTGAGGATAATGGATGGATGGACAAGCACATGGAAAAATTATATTACAAATATTCAAAAAGAAGAATTGTGATAGCAAAAGGCACATCTGGACCAACAGCTGAAAAGGTCATACAAGGTCATACAAGTTTTAAAAAAATATTTTGAATTGTTTTGATGCTCTTAAACTGAAAATGTGTTTGACAGACTAATGCACAGACAGCTAGATGGAATCCATTTATATATCTTTTGTCAACTTTGTTTTGTTGGGGGGGTGAAAACAAAATGTCAATAAAGTACTATTGTGACATAATCAATCCATAACAGGCCTGCTTTGAGTTAAACTACTGGTATTAAACAACTAAGATTCCAACAAATTGGAAGTTTTGATTAAAAACACTGCTTTAGCATCATTTTTTAAATCAGTCACAGCTCCTTAAAAGAACACATTTAATGTCACAACAAGATGTCATATCTTTTGTCAACTTTGTTTTGTTGGGGGGGGTGAAAACAAAATGTCAATAAAGTACTATTGTGACATAATCAATCCATAACAGGCCTGCTTTGAGTTAAACTACTGGTATTAAACAACTAAGATTCCAACAAATTGGAAGTTTTGATTAAAAACACTGCTTTAGCATCATTTTTTAAATCAGTCACAGCTCCTTAAAAGAACACATTTAATGTCACAACAAGATGTCATATCCTCTCAAGTTTTGGTTTTCACTATGAGTTCCAGTGTTTCACCAGTCACTGAATGTTTTTTATCCATTCTTAACTTTCAAACTGTTTAAAACCCCTGGAGATGTGAAGGATAGATCCTTGCATACCAATTCTAAGTTAGTTTATATAAACATACAAGAATCTAACATTTATATTAATTTTGGAAACATTTTCTTGGACACTGTATGCATTGATGGACATTACATCATAGTAACAACTCATTTACCTCTCCACTTTGAACAATATTTGAAGGGTCTTTTGTGAAGATGCAACAGAAGAAACAAAACTATTTCATCCTTTACCAGGCAAGAAACCAAAATCTAATGAAAGCACTATATGTATCAGAGCTGTTATGGAGGACAATCTGCAAATATAGTTGCTTAGTAATTTAAAACTTTTCTGTTAGTCATATGGAATGGATAACCAATGCACATTTAGAGAACCACCTTTGTTTTGCTGCATTGTTGCTGTGTATATACCAAGTTCTGGACAGTCTGATGGAACACCCATGACATGTACCTGCAAGAAAATAATATCCTTCATAAAATGCAGAGTGGAGCTGGAAGTTTACATGTAGTGATTTAACCTAACCAATTAAAAAAAACCCAATAAAACAGTATGGCCACATGTTTATGACACTGTATATGAGTTTGGTTTTCTTTTTGTTAAACCTAGCTTTTACAATTTTTCAATCATATCGCTACAATGTCTGACACCAGGCCGACCAGTTCTAACCTTTTAATGCTGTACGCCAAGCAAGGCAGCTGTTAGTACCATTTTTATAAGTCTTTTGTATGAATCGGACAGGGTTCGAACCCGCGACTTCCCACATCCAAGGCGGATGCTCTAACCACTAGGCTGTTGACACTGTATATCAATCTTTGAGGAGAGAGAGAGAGAGAGAGAGAGAGAGAGAGAGAGAGAGAGAGAGAGAGCAAGTATTCAATATAACACCCCTACATGCCTTAATAAGCCAATCTAATTTAGTCAAAAATATTTTTTAAAAATTAACCAATTTCATATCCCCACTTGTGCTATGGAAGCTGATCCTAAATTCAACTCAACAAGATCAAGAAGATGCAACAAACATATTAACTCTTGTCTTTGATATAAATATGACATTAAAAATGATATGTCTCATTATTTCCTAGGTATGCTGAATGGTTGGCAGAGTTCTGTACATAAATCAAATGAAATAATGTAAGACTATTTATCGTATGACTATTTATCTTGGTTTGCCAATTTAAATAAGAAAATGTTATCAAAGCAACTCATTGATCTTCGTGCAAAAATTAGTTTACCTTCTTTTATTGTGAATGTGATTACTATCACTGGAAAAGATCATAAAACAGGGTTATATAGTAACATTTTCATATACTGGTCTGAGTATGTTATTCCTTTTCTTAGATTTATGTTGAGTTTACCTTTATACCATATATTGTATTATATACTGCTTATACTCAATAAAGCTTATAAAATAAACTATGAAGCTGGAGTCTTGTTTAATTTATTAATTTAATTTGATATGTCATACAACTACCCAAGTTAAACGTGCATTTATTGGGCGACAGTATTGAGCTTTCCACCCATGAAATGCAAACCTGTTTATTGCTATCACTACGTAACTTCTGATAATGTGCACTTCCAGAAGTACTGGGCACGTCAGTGTTTATTCTTGGTCGATTTTCATCTTTTGACGCCATATTTACAGCAGCTGCGTCAGGTTTTGTGGGCGATGTCATGACCACGTGACACACTTTCTGGAAGAAATTATGCGATTGGTTCCAACGATTTCGCACGTTCATAGTCTGGTAACTTGAGCTCTCTTTGCCTACGGGTCATGCAACTTCAAATAAATGCTGTTCTGAGGCTGAAGGCGATAACTTGATTTTGGGATTTATACTTTCAAGGTGAATGTCATGGTAACTAAAAGAACATTTTAAAGTAAATATAGACAGGACAATAAATAACAGTTTCCAGTTCAATCCAACATTGAAGTCAGTTATATTTTCATATGACTTTAATCTGACGACTGGGAAAATTTTAGAAACAATTTGTAGCCCTCCCCCCCCCCTCAAATCTGTTTTTAAATTTTCATAGTTATATAAACACTTGTAATAACAAGTTTAATAAATAAAAATATTTATGATTATTGGAGTATTTTAAGTAATAAAATTATAATTTTAATGGCTGCAAATGTGACCCAGGATAACAAGTCATAAACAGTTCATATGATAGACAAATAAGCGAAGTACAAATAAAAGCCAAGTAAGAATGTCATACTGATAATGCCAGTGAATATTAGTTGTAGTAAAGCAAGATTTAATAGCACTGTTAATGGTACTGAAATAGATTTTATTACATTTAATGGTACTGAAATAGATTTTATTACATTTAGATTTTATTACATTTAATGTTACTGAAATAGATTTTATTACATTTAATGGTACTGCAATCCGATGAATTTGTTAGATTTAATAGCACTGTTAATGATACTGAAATAGATTTTATTACATTTAATGGTACTGAAATCCGATGAATTTGTTAGGTTTAATAGCACTGAAATATGACGATTGTGTTAGATTTAATGATACTAAAATATGAAGATTTTATTCGATTTAATAGGAATGAAATATTACAATTACTTCTTTTTATTTCATTTTTCTCCCCTTGCAAAATGAATTCACACTCTGATATGAATAAGGTGGAGGGTTGTCTTCTTTTACGTTTGCCACTTGGTTGGCTTTGGTTTGTTGTCACTTTGCTTGATTGACTTCATAACTTGTACCAAAGCAATGGAATGCTCTGTCAATGGAAACAACACAGTAGCCTGCATGATATTGAAGAGAATATAATACGAAAAAGGAATGCATCCAAAAACAAAGCCAACAAGTCAATGTCTGGTAAAACAAACTTATCTTTTTGATAAGCTGATGTTTTCTATAAATGCATACTGTAGGTAAATATCAGCATCCACAAGCAATGTTGCTATAATGATCTTCTCAGAATTAAAACGTTATTTTTCACATTCCGAACATGTAAGGCTTCACAGCTGAGATTTGCAAACATTTATCGTGGTGTAAAAGTGCATAGTCCTCGCAGCTTGTTTTAGGGTAAACAACTCTAGTTTTCAAAAGATTTACCTTTGTAGTAAGCAGATATAATAAGAGTATTATAAATGAAATGAGATAGACAAATGCCGCTCATATTTACAGTTGTTTAGTAAATATATTCCTAATCTTGAAAACTGAACAGCTGTCGCTTATCTTTGATGATAAAAAGATCTCAACGAAGGGACGTTCATACAATTAATATCTTTGTGATTCGTGGGTATTGAATACTATTATTTACTATATACTTAAGTATGAAATATATAGACTTATCGGCGAAATAATTTTTGTATTTTTTTCACTCCTATATTTCACATGTGAAAAATATATCATTATATGAAAATGTTTCGAACTCATTTTGCTTAGCATGTTTGCATAATTTGGTTGCTTCCGGTCCTCTCAGAGTCAGCGTTGGTCAGAGTTGCCGTATTCCTTTTCCTCTTCTCTCTATCTCCAGCCTCTTCGATGCATCAACCGTAGCTTGATCGTCTGTTCTCTTTCCCATTATATGGTGCACATATGGAGCTGTTTCCCCATTAAATAAATAATGCAAAGTAAATATTTGTCAGGCTTTTGTACTTCTGGGATCAAACAGTAATCCCCTCTCTTATAACGTCATATATCATTTTATTGTAATTTAACAGAACTAAGGCTAATATAAGTCAGGTCGCAAAATTACACTGATACACTACCCTATTACCATGAAATTAATGTCTTTCTTTCGGGTCAGCCGCATTCCTATCTGGACTGTGACATAACCTAGACACAATAAGCAACATTATGCCCCTGTGTGCTATAAATCACTAACTGGACTATGTGTCGGTCGGCATGCGCCGATTTCTCGATTGAAAAGAATCCCAACTTAATTACATGAATGAATTAATGGACGTTACATCTTGTCCTAACTACATTACTGCTAACCAGCAATTCATTGGCATAACATTTCCAGACATAGTAAAATCAATTCATAACCTGCATGATTCATATCATTTAAGACCGATAAATTCACACAATCTCAGCATAAATTCCTTTTACACGCAAAGGTGTAAATTCTAACAAATTCATATCAAGGAAAATCGTGAGACATTCTTAGACTGAATCAGTCATATAACATTCAAGACAAAGGAATGCAAACAATTCATTCCGAACTCAAGGAAAATTGATGTATGAATTTAAAACGAATACAGGCAGCAAATAGTTACTTATATCAATGAACATATTGTATGCGTGCTTTCAGAGTCTCGCTTTCTTTCTATGAAGCCGATTCTCTCTTTCCTTTAAGTCCGTGTCCCCCAACTTCCAGACACCCGTCCCTTGGACAATTTAAACGAGAAAGATTTATTTCCTGGAGCTAAAAACCTCTTAGCTAACCACAGAAACTTTGACTAATTTCGCGAGGTAAATTACTTAAAACATTGAATTTCATCTGGGAAACACATTCCTAGCATTTAGCTTAGCCAATCAGGATTAACGTTTAAAACGCACATCGAGACTAGAGTAATTCTCTCTATTAGGCCTTTATTTATAACTATGTCTGGAAAAACTCATTTTACGACGCTTTTTTCGAATGGCACAGATCATTTCATGATTGTCTCCACTTTGAAATTTTCCGCTTCTTAACCCAAGAGTTAACATTACCTCTCTAATGTCGGACCGTTATCCAACCGTGTCCTAATTAAAAATCAATTGTGCCCCAAAACAAGGAAGGTTAAACCATCGCATGCTAGCGATGTATTGCGAACCATACGTCAAAGTTAATTGTTACGTGTCAAGCTGACCTCCACAAGATTGGCTTCATTTAGTGTGCAGTAAGATTTTTTTCTTCAAAATTCACTCCGATACATCGTTGTTACATTTTAGGAAAGGTTTCCAATTCGTATATGTAGAGGATGGCTTAAATATTCCCAGGCCTTGAATATTTCTGCTGATGGCTGAGAATTGAAAACCGGTGCGTTTGTGTTCTTTGTACATAGTCGAACTGAACTTAGACTGGATGCGTCATTGCTACAAGCCTGTTGATGCGTGGGTCTTTAAGTTGCTTTCTAAACAGTGCAACAAGTGCTTTGGCCAGACTATAGTAGCTGTTTGAATAAAGGCTGGTATTTGTTGGATGACGAAGGAGCGAATTTTATGTGGTCATTGATGGTTAAGGAGGACGCAACTTTAGTGGCGGAAGCTGAGACGACTTCTTCAGAGGATGCGAGATCTTCCCTGAACATTGTTGGCCACAGTAAAGATGGACTTAAGAATATATGTCTTCGAAATCAGAAATGTGAGGTGACAAGGAAACCTTTTGAAGCGGTATTGACGATCACATATGGCAAACAGAGAGTTGGAAAAAAAAAATAAAAAATAAACGAGCCGAGAATCCGTCCGTGTTTGGAAACGGCATTTTTTAATGTTGGCTTTGATCATGTAAAATGTCTGAGGTGTTTAACTGGTAATAACAAGTATAGGGTCATGATAGAAGTGATAGAAGGTTTTAATATGGATCCAATCCCTCTATCCAAAAATTTATCAATACCATATAGGAAAGCAGACACTGTTAGACATTTTTATTGTTTAGAAGAGACTAAAAGACGTGGTTAACAGATTATGCCAGCGCTAAGCTGTTAGGTAGCCCCTTAAAGCGTACAGGTAAGAATAATCACCGAGGGTAGTGAAAGTCTTTTCAGTGCCTGTCTTGCAGAGATTCGATAACACAATTTCCCTGGCTGATTTTAGTCTACAGGGAAATAAAAATGACATTTTTGCTTTGTTTTCTTTCAGTTACGCTGAAACTTAGCAAAATTGTCCTCAATATAAGTAAATATAAAATTTTTCATGCAACAGGCATACTTAAAATGCTTACGCAGAATTGGTATAAATTTTATTTACTTTCCAATATTGAGCCTTTTGTCATAAATAATCTACTATTACACTAATATTATTCTATTAAACTAATTGCGAATTCCGCAAAATAAAATCAAACCTTCAGCACATTCGATGAAAAATGCTGGAAAGCAAGAGACCCAAACGGATTGAGATTGCTCATTTGTCTGACATCTGATCAATACCCCGATGCAAGACGAATAGGTCAATAATTAAGCAGAAGCATGATGCTTACTGTTGAAATTTCGTTTATGCTGTTGATTGCCTCTTATAAAAACAAGAGTTTCAATGTTTATCGTGTGTGTGTGTGTGTGTGTGTGTGTGTGTGTAATCACAAATCAGCATCTGTCCACTATTGAAAGATCCCTGTAATATGATGCTTATATCAAAGTTTTTCAAATTCTTTTCCGTATCTTTTTTATAGGTAATGTTATGTAAACCTTCATTAACAACAGCCACATCTGAGGGCGGATCGGTATCATTTGTGTAAATCTGAAAGGCGTTTAACCTAAGATACTTTTGTTAAATTTGGTCCAATTCTGTGAAGTTTTTAGTTTGATGCTATTTATTTATTTATTTATTTATTTAAATTTTATTAACAGCAGCCATATTTTATGGCCGATTCGAACAAACTTAAAATCCCTTTATGCCCGAATGATTTCTGTAAAATTTGGTCAGTGTCTCTTAGATGGTTTTCGAAAAGTTATTTAAAGGATTTTCCAATTTTACTAACTGGAACCAAGGTTGATGGTAGTTTTATATCATTTGTGTAAGCTGAATGCAATTAATAACATAATGCTTTTTGTGTATGCTAAATTCGGTTTTCCTAATTTTAGTAACAGCGCTTTAATATGATTTTAGATCGACATCGGCTGTACAAAATTGTAAGGTCGTTATGTTATGATGCCTTCTGTCAAATTTGGTTAAAGTCTGTTCAGTAGCTTTGAAGAAGCTTATTTCTTTTTCTTCTATTTTTAGTAATGGTGACCAAATTTGATGGTGCATATGTATCATTCGTAAAACCTTGAAAGATCTTTATTACAGGATGTTCAGTGCCCAATTTGGTTGAAAATGTTTTGTGGGTTTTTGATAATTTGCAAACTGTAACTGTTGACAGAGGCCGCACGAAGAGACATACATTAAGTTCACTTGACCTTATGGCTGGTGAAATCAAAATAGAATTCCTATTTAAATTCGTTGTTAGTGTGGGTTCTGTCATGAATAACCCATCGATCTTCTCTTTTTTTCCATATTCTTCTTCCCTTCCATTCCCTTGGCTGCTGCTTTTTATGCTTATTTCAAGATCACTGAATTTCAGCCAATGAAATTTCCAAAAATTATCCATCCGAGTATTACAATGTCTTCTTGTGGCTAATTCTAGTTTTCTGTCATTTTATTCTCAAGTAACTCCTGCTTTTGACGAATGTTTCCCCTCATTGTTGTCTATTTATTGTATATGTAACCTATAAAAAAACAGTATCTGATTGGCTGAATGGCATGTATAATTAATATATGGTGGAAAATAAATCAATGGTGTGTGCTCGTGCGGAATGATGGATTGGTTTGGTGCTTTAGGGTACATCACCACCAGCTGATTATTTAGTGCCGAGGCAATCGGAGCAAAGTGTCTTCCCGAATGACTCAACATGATAGCCGATGTGGGCTGATCCCATGGTATGACTCGAACCCACACGCATTCGGTTGCAAGTCCGGCATGCTAACCACCAAGGCTCCATGGGGAGAAGGGAAGAGAATAAAGGTCTATACTGAATATGATTGCTCAGTCACAACACACGGAACATACAAGATTAACTTACGACTTAATGGCAGCACACAGGAGAATAAATACGTAAAGTATGCCAAATTACTGTGTTGGCGGGGTGTGTGTGTGTGTGTCAAGTATTAATGCCGTTTTTCACTTAGAACGGCTGCATTTGCGAGGCATTGGATATCCTAACGTATCATAACTGGTTCGTGCATTTGAAAAATAAAATGGACATTTTAGTAAATTATCTTTCTCCGCTCACATTAACGCTTGGGAATAAACTCCGCTACCTCTCGAATCTACTAATCCCGAAAAGGTTAAAATTTTGTCATTCCCGTGTATAAGACATACAATAGGAAGAAACATTTACCCATTACCTTTCCTTATAACTGCTAGGTTCCTACCCAACAACCGGATTTTTGTGTTTAACTTAAGCGATACATCAACGAGAATGCTCCCCATTGCGGAGATGGTTTAACAGTAATGTGATACATTCACCGACCACAATAACATTAGGAGCTTTGGTAATAGGAGGATATTTACGAGCATCTAACCTTTACTGCGGGTATACTTCAAAAAAAAAAAAAAAAAGAGAAGAATAGCAGGATTCCACATGAGAAGGCAAGACACTCTCCTAACATGAGAACAGCATAAAACGATTGACACGTAACGCGTGACGACAATATCCGGACAAGAAAAAACAAATGCTTTTACCTTGTTGATCAAACAACTATGGAGGAGTCCAGCGAATGTGCTAAACTACGATCCAATGCGAGGCTTGCAGAAATAAACCGCTCTAATCACATGAGCTGAAATCTTCATGAGGCATATCAGATTTTCTGATCTTTTTAGTGCTTGCGAGCACGGACTATGTCTTACAGCGTCGCCTCTCTGGATGTACCCACCGAGAAGGAACAGATGACAATTCTTTGATTGTCCGCTGACAGTAATCTATTTGTTAGCTACTTAGCACTGTTGTAACATTGGGACTATGGATCCATCCGATCTGAACTGGAAATAGTTCACATTCACTAAAATGGCATACAACTTTGCGTTCGTAAGCTAAAGTTATCAGAACACAATATTTTGTATGATGGCAGTTTCAGTGAGGACTAAATACTACAACTAATCTGAGTTGAGCTATGTTAAGGCCCGAGAAAGATTCGACTGAGGAAACAGGATGAGAGAGTTTGGCCGATTCAAGTCAAAATTGGCTAGAATGTCTAATGCATCCTTGTGGCTACTATGATCTCTACAACGATGTCTGAACGTGTCAGAGATCATGGAGTGGTAGCATAAGTTAGTTAGGGCCCGACCGTTTAGTGGTGGTGAGGGTGTGGCGCCTTGTATTTTCTCTGGAAGTATTATATTTTTGTTTTCTTTTATTTCAATATAATGCAGTTTCATGACAAAGGTAGTCATAGCGACAATGCTGTTAACCTTGCACCAGTCCTTGTTCTACCATAACGTACCATGCAAGTCTTTTAAGCTCGTGAAATTCTTCCCAGTTTAAATTCCTTTCTATTCAAGGCTTTCCAGTCAAGAGCCAGGCCTGAAGAGAAGCCTGTCTATGCAAGGCTGAAACACTTGCTACCATACCAGGATGGTCTTTGTTGGGATTTTCATGGGGTCATATATGAGATCGAAGAGATCGTTCGCACAGGACAAGTTCCACTAGAATGGGGTTATCAGAAATATCCATGCAGTTCTGACCCTTCTTATTCTCTGTTAATATCGGTACTAGAACTGTGAATGGTGGGGGAGGGAGGAGGAAGAGATAGGGGCAGCCCCAAACTGCCTGATAGTGTATCTACGACCCATGCTTCGAGAGAGAATAGTTTGTGATTCCTTCTTGTCACAAAAAGTGTATCACTGGATACCCGCAAAGCACAGATCCTCTAAATGTCCGAGGGATGAACACCACTGTATGAAGGGTCTGATTCCTTATATACTGTGAGTTGGCTATGACATGAATATGTTTGATCTCTATTAAACTGCCGAACAGTAATGGCATGTAGAGCGGAGAGCTAAGAATGATGTAAATTCATTGAAGATAAGCGCAGACAGGCATCTTGTCTAACTCGATCCAAATTTGCCAAAGTCGTCAGGGCATTAGCCACTGATTGGTGCGTGGAACTGTTGATCATTTTGGTAAGATTCCTATGAATACCAGAACTAGCGTGGAGTGGCATGGAATACTATCCAATCCACCTTACAAAACAGCAGAGTTGTCATGTTGTCCACCACGATCTTTTTATCCAAGGCCGCTAGATGGATCCTATATTAAAGTGCATGCGATAAGAGCATGATGGGAACGTTGGTAGCTTGCTTTCAGACAAGACATCTTTGGAACTACCCGAGTTCCGGATCTTATCGGGTAGTCAGCTGTTTTCTTTTTCTTCACCGACTGTCCCAGTAGATGAAAGGAGGGCTGTTTGTCTTCATCTTCCAAATCTACCAATGCCTTTACCTTATAGGACTGGCGTCCGCTTGGATATTGGCAAAACCAGGTAAATCTCACGACCTCCCCAACATTTAGCTAACTACTTAAGGTAGGGGAGAGTGAATATTTGGGATAGGAGATACATAGTTACACATGAGATGAAGACAAACGACAAAAAATACACGAATAATATTAGATTTACTGACATGTAACACTAATAATGCACACGCTCACACATCCCCACTAACACTACCTCTAGTGATGATAAATGAAACAAACTAAACAACCCGGTAATAAAGTCCTGTTATTCTGCTCTCTTAATGGTCCAGTTCTGTCATTACACTACCTTGGGAACTCACCCAAGTCAATTTTTTCCTGGTCCAAATATCCTTCCTCAGTTTGGCTCCATGAATTTAAATTTTTTTTGGTCCGTCCACAAGTCATCGATACATATAACACTAAACCTGGCCACAACTGACTGTTCCAACTTTTTGCTTCCCTGCTGATATTTCCAATTTGTCCCTCCACCGGCTGCAATGTATATTTAATTTGCATTCTTTGTTTGTTTTTTTTTTTCATTACATGCTATTGTAATGTAACAGTGTATGTTGGATTTGACCTTGTCAAAAACTGAGTTCATTTCTGCTCTGCCTGAATTGTCTCTTTTCTGTAAACAACTAATGCATAGCTAAATTATTCTCTTTGTGCATGGGTTTAAAATCAGAATTATTATTAATAGAAGTAAATATGTTTATTTGGGTCTAGGTCTAGGTTTTGGAATTTCCTTAGTGTATTTGATACAAAAGTGCTCCGATAGAATTGTTGGACAGAGACATTCACTGGAATTTATAGCGAATTCAAACCTGGATTTATATTACTGTGATTCAGCAAAAGACTTTTGACACATAAACACTCTTGGAGCTACCACAGACACATCTTCACCTTCAGTTTTGGATTTAATTTGGACTTCTACTGAATTTTATTAAGGACTTTAAATTATTAGGAATTATCTGTAATACTTAGTTTATTTTGGGATTTAATTTGCAATACCGTAAGTTCTTCTTATTTCATTTTCACTTTGTATTCTACGGAATAAATTATTTGTTGTTTACAAAGCTTATTGCTTTTCGCTCTTTTCTGTTGCTTATTTTAAGAGCACAGACTTGTAACACTGCCAAAATGTTTGGTGGGGCCCTATGGAAAAGTGCACACCCACATCTCTATCTCTGACTGACTGCTATATATTCTCACATCACATCAATGTACGTATGCCAGCTTGCTTTCCATGCAGCACAAGTATCTTGCAGGAACACGTTTTTCCTTAAAATCTCAATGTCAGTTATGCTGAGTGAGTATAACCTATGTTCACTCTTGACATTATTTCGGCCAAACTGTTAATTTAACGGGTTTGTGTGACAGTAAATTTCCTCTACATCTGCATTATAGCCAAGACTGTACGTTCCATTGTGGGTTGGTGCATGTTAACTGGTTGTCATCAGCAAGCACTGCCAACATGATAGAGGTGGTGCCATTGTCAATGTGTGTGGCACAGTATCTCCACAACTGATAAACCAAGAAGAATTCACTTGCCATTGAACAAGTAAATGGGCAAGTGCCACGGCTTCTCTTGCCAGAATAGATGGTCTGAGATTATGCTGGATGGCTAGCTGCATAATCAGCTCAAGAACTGCTTGGGTGGAATATGTAGCTAAACTGACAGACCCATTGAACAGATTACCAAATGATTCAATAGGCCACAGTAACAGCCAGCCAATATGCGGAGCAAGCTAAACTGACTTGTCTCCTACAGAAGCAGTGCAGTACAGCAGGGAAAGGGACAATATGGATCAGCAATATCCAAAAAATACTGCACCCAGACTTACAGGGTTTAAGGTCGTGCTCAGACATGCAGATGGGCCACCAAAATAAACAAGGACACTCATCCATTTCCTTCCTGCCACTTTTGGAGATTTGCAACAGACGCAGGGAGCAGCAACTGGGTCGTTACTTCTTACACCAGTCAATGCACCTGCGGCTCTAGCAGTGTCTGAAAAGGATATGGGACCAGTATCTCCACAACCTTTGCTGCCCCCTTTCAAGTTGAACAAATACAAGTCAATGTAGGCATCATACACATCAGTTTGGTTTGAGGGGATGGGGGACCATCATCAATTACTATTGATCAAATCCTGTGATTATTGATATTTCTTTTTCAAGGGAAAGAGAGAAAAAAATCATTTCTTGGCGAGTTCAATTTTTGATATGTATTGTGGTGTGCTATTTGATTGATTTTAATATAGCACATTTCAATCACTACAGACAATATATATATTGGCAGAAGTAAATACTGTTACCAATGTGCATCATTGAATTGTTACACCTCTAAACTTTTCATGTGTAGCAAGATAATTAATACATAGTAGGTTTTAAATTCTTCACATATGAACATCTACAGCATGACAACATCAATGATTTTATTTTTAAACAAACCATGCTTCTATAGTAACTGAGATTTTTATAATACTTAAAGGCAAATTGAGACTATATTTATTATTTATAATTAATTTGAAAAAAAGAAATATCTTAAATAAAATGGTTTCTTTGACATACAAACATTTTTAATTTTAAAAACGGCACTCAAATATTGAAATCATAAAATTTCGAACATTCAAATTCCAGTGGCAAACATTTTTAATAGCTAAGTATAATATACTGTCAACAGGTATTATCAATAGTCATTTATTGACAATATGTATTATCAATAGCCATTTATTGACAATATGTATTATCGATAGTCATTTATTGACAATATTATCAATAGTCATTTATTGACAATATGTACTATCAATAGCCATTTACTGTCAATATATATTATCAATAGTCATTTATTGACAATATGTATTATCAATGGTCATTTATTGACAAAATGTATTATCAATAGTCATTTACTGTCATTATGTTTTATCAATAGTCATTTATTGTCAATATTCAGTGTTACTTCAAATGCCATCAAATTTTATATGTGCTTTAATCAAAATTGTGTTTTTGGAATAGCTTAAGTTTAAAGTTTAACTGAATAACATATAACAATTTCCCAAGTTCTTTCAAATGGATCAATTACTAATATGTCTAGGAAATGTTAAAATGTGTTATTGTTAATGGCCCTATGCTATACATAAATCATTCTGTGCTTAAGTAACAGTGCAGACTAGTTTATCTAACAGCCAATGAATCCAGCCAGTGCTTGGATATAGTGTCATGAATAGGAAATATATATACTCGCTAAAAAGCTGGGTCCAAATGCAAACCACATAGAAACAGATCTGCCATCACATAATGCACCAATAGATCTGGGTCTATACAGTTTGTTGTGAGTAATCAGTAGAACAAACAACATAGATTCTAATCTGCCAGCACATGATGCTATGCAGACCAAGGTCAATGTTGTTTGCTGTTGGGCCAGACTTATAAGTCAGAATATATGGCTCTGAAAGTACTTCAAGATTGAACCCTTCATTGGATATTTGTGTTAATTACATGTGTCATTTAAATTACTAAAATCATTTCATCTTGTAGCATATTACACACTTGTAATAACACCTCAACATGACAAGAGGTGATCGGGGTAAGTAATACTCAAGCTATATAAATGTGCGTGAAAGCCATTTCTTTGTGCAATAAAATCTTCCATTTTATTGTGCAATAAATATTCTTACATCTGTTCCAGAATTTAAGTCATCTGTGACCTAAGATCAACCCATTTAATGAAATTTATTTAAAAATTAGCTATGTTACAAGGTGTCTGTTTATCTGATGTTTTTAATGTCAGTGGTTTAATTTGGTTATAACAAATATTGAATCAATTTTTTTTAATTATTTTTGCTTTATATGTGCTGTTTTCTATTAAAAAAATTAAAATATGTCTGAAACATATATATGCAAAACTCTTTACATCCAAAATTCTATCAAATAATTATGCCATACCCTCTGTATTGCCACATTTTTTTTTTTAAATAGGTACACAGAAGGAAATTTCAAATTTTATCAAAAATGTACCATTCTGACTGAATTAATTGAAAAGAGGTAACAACTACACCATAATTTGGCAAAATAAAGATAATGAAGCTATTATTGTCTCTTATTTTCTCCAAATTTCTGATTAAAAAAAAGCCGAAATATCTTTCTAAAAATTCAAATAACCACAGTCACAATAACTATATGCACAATGACCATATTCATAATATAATATAAACAATGGCCAGTCACAATAATCATAGCCACAATGTCTGTATACACAATGGCCATAGGCAAAATAACCAGTCAGGCACATGGATTTTTTAATCCTTGGTAACCCAAATGAATACTAAAATCAGTTACACTTGTATCAAACTTTTATCAATCCTAAAAAATAAAAAATGTGTGCTTCAGTTATCTTATCAATCAGATTCCTTTTACACAAAATTTACATCACAAAATATTAATTTCAAACAACTGTCCTTTTATGCTTATGAAAATGGTACACAAATATGAGATCAGTTTACATCATATTGTAACTTTTGCCATAATGTAAAATTGGGGGGGAGGAAAGATTCAGAAATAATCATGAACAGGACATAATGAGAAACTGTTTCTTTGGCTCAAGTCAATGAGAAAGGCTAAATAGATACTAGGAGTAAGTTTTTTTTAATAAAAACTTTGTGCATGACAGATGTTCAATGATAACAGGACTCATGTTATAAACTCAGTAGCTATAATTGAAAAGGTGTTGGCACTGATGTCAGGACTCAATTTTTTTTTTTTTGTGCACTGCTGAATACACAGTGAAAAAAGTTAGTAATGATGGCAGAGCTTAGATGTGTCATGTGTGCCACCTTCATTCCATGATGTTCCCATGGTGCCAGTTTTTATCTCAATATAACCAAGGGAAAAGTAATGTACAGATAGTCAAATGAACAAACTACTTTGATATGACATTTGCTACTTAATACCATAAGTATAGTAATAATAATAATAATAATAATAATAATAATAATAATAACAATAACAAAATGCCTTTTGCTATTTAGGTGGAATTATATTTAGTTTCTTTGAAGAATACCCTATTAATTTCTATTTTTTTTATAAATGGTATACAAGCTTTATGGTCTGTAGCAAATTAATAAAAATAAACATGAAATAAAGTAAAACATAATTGTATAATTTATATGCATTTTGTAGTATAATACAAGGTTTGACTATGAACATACTGCATAGAAGCTAAACATAGTAAATCAAAACAAACAATAAAGCTTTAGCTCTCTATTCTTGAAACTCGGAACACAAAACTTCGCATCTAAACCAAATGAAATCATTGAGTCAGTAAAAATCCTTAAAAATACAGTCTAGTCCAATACAATGCAAAACGTTACTGTTCTAATTGTTGAGATTATCCTGACTCAGATAAATGGATATGATTATAAAGATGGGTATAAAAGCGATAGTCCTAGAACAGGATTATGGATTGGACTGTGTGTGATTCTACTGTTATTCAGATGAAAGATTTAGAATGTGAAATGCCAAGACTTGTAAGTCTGTAGCTCCAAGAATTTCCAGAATACAGGGCTTTACCAGTTAAAGGTGAGCTCTTTACTATTTGCATTCATGGCTTAAACCATGTGTAATCAAATACAGTATATAATGTTTAATACTGTCTATATGAATTTATAAGTAGAGTCCAACTGCAAACAACACAGACCTGAACCACTGTCACATAATGTGCCAGCAAATCAGGGTCTGTGTTGTTTGTTCTACTGATTACTACCAACAAAATGCATAAACCTTGATCTGCAGGTACAGTATGCAACAGCAGATCTGTGTCCAGTTTGCAGCTGGACTTGACTTATAAGCAAATACATACAGCATGTGGCAAAATTAATAAATGCTGTGATAATTAATATTATACAGAGGCAGTTTAAAATAATAAATACAAACACATGACATTTCGAGAAAGACAAATTTATCAGCATCTCTATGAAAGAGAACAGCTGAGGTGCAGGTTTTTGTGTGTGTGTATGTCTACAAGTATATGTGTATGTTACTAATATAAATGTTTGAAGTTAATAAGCAGACGTGTCAAAATATAATTTACATCAACTTTTCAGTACAGGTCATGAGACACTGTTAAGTTGCTTACAAAGCCCTGTGCATTTGTCTCACAAAGTTTTAAAACAGTAACTTGCAATTCACTTTACACTGACCAGTTCTCTTGATATCATCATTAAACATGTAAAATATCTGGAAAGACTACAGAAAGGTCTGAAATTAACATGCAGTAAAATGTCCATTATACTGATGCCATTTCTCTAAACTTTTTGATCGTTACAAGTGTTCCCCAAAAACAAGACATATTCTTCAGTGTTTGAAATACATAGCAACAAGTAGTAAATTTGATCCTGCTTGATGGTTTTACTACCTGGGGAAAAATCCAACAGTAACTTTTTGCTACCAAGAATACTGAACAAAATATTGCCAGTGATGCACAGATTGAATTTTACTTTAGAAAAAGAACAGTTTCAACATCTTTCTCCTGACCAGGTTATAGGTAAATTATTGCATATGTTTACATCAAAATGAATGTCGATCTATATTTTCAGAAAGTCCTGGAGTTTTCTAGCAAGTGCTTTCCCAATGATCACAAAGATAATCATGTTTAAGTGAAAATGGTTTTGTCTGAATAGCATCCATAAGATACACATCAGTTGAATGCAGGTTTAATTCAGTGTCTTTTTGCCAACAAGTAATAGCAGATACCATACTCCATCCAAGTGAATGAAGACATATGAATATTAGAAAGGTCTTAATGCAGCTGGGTTCTGATGTGTCAAGTAAAATATCTGTAACACATGGTAAGCTATTTCGCAACTGGATTAAAAAGTAGGCCGCAAAAATGTGATACATGCTTCTTTGCATTTAATTCTAACTCTGATTCTTGATAACTTTGATAGCTATCTGGGAACTGAGTACTTGGACAAAATCCATATCTTTAGATGGTTCCAAATAATGGATGTTTTACCACAGTGTATCTACATACTATATATACGTGCTTACAAGTGGAGTCCAATTGCGAATAACACAGACCCTAATCTGCAATCACATAATGAACCAGCAGATCAGGATCTATGTTGTTTGCTCTATTGATTACTTCTAAGTGTATAGACCAAGATATGCTGGCACATCATGCAACAGGTCCAGGTCTGTGAAGTTTCCAGTTGGACTTGACTATAAGCAAGTGCAGATGATATATATACAGTTCAGCCTACATGGGCCACAGACATGAAGGTGTCTGAGCACAAAAATTAAACCAATACTAAAAACTCCAAAATTAAAAATCTGCTTAAGAGTTGCTCAGTATCACACTGAAATGCGACATACATTATAATACAATTAAAAGATCCCATAATTGTTGTGATTCTGACCTTTCTCAGAATGAAACTACTGAATATAAGAATTTTTATGAACTTTCAGCATGGTTAAAATTTTGTGCTCAAACACTTTCATGACTACCAGACCAATTAACAGCAATGACCTATATCTTCCATTATCTTATGCCTCAGTAGATCTGGGTCCATTCTGTTCTTAGTTAGTCACACATTACACAGGTACTAATATGGTATGTACAGATTTCTATCTCCATCTAGAATAAAAACAAGATTAATGTTGTGATGACAACACTTTCAGCTTGTACAGGTGAGACAGGCAACTTTTCTACTACACATGCACCTCACTAGAGCACACAGTTTATGTCCCATACAAAATGCTTATTGTAACAGAGTGTTCCTGATTATAAAGTATTCTATACTAACATTTGTCTTGGGGGTCCAAAATTTGGCATTAGTTTAATCAGAAAATGCATAATGATGATGACAGGCCAGTGCAGATCAAGGTACAAAATAATATACCCCAAGTTCAATACAGAAACTGACGTGGTAGATATGTGAATGTAATATTTCAGAAACCTTGAACACATAATCTTAATGCTCCAGTTGCCAGTGCTACAGGATACAAATTTTAGGTATATATGGTAATAATATAATATCAATGTTTTAGTTGAATACAGCAACTGATATATGACTTTCAACTTGGAATCTTAATGATTGAAATGACTGTCACCAGGAAATAAGGGACACTATCCACAACCAAGGCTAAAATCAAAAGCTGATCCTTTGCAATGAAGAAAATTCCCCAGATAGTAGCATAATTAAATGTCACTGTCAATAACAGTAGAGAACAATCTCTTGAACTTCAGGCAAGAGGAATAAATGGTCTATAGCAAGGACTTTCATGTATATACAGATATATATGCACATGGATTGGCTATCTGTTGTCAATTTATACAGTTTTTACTACACTTTTCGTCCGGGGCTTGCATGTGGGAGTATGCTGCTTCTGCAATATTGGCGAGCTTCTGAATTGAGACCCGACTGAAAGAGAAATGAATAGTTTGAATAAAAACCTTTTTATACCTTCATACCATATTTGTACACAATCAGTCTATTATACCTTATTTGTACACCATCAATCCATTATACCATATTTGTAAACCATCTCACTTTTATACCTTAGTTTTATACCATCAATCTATAATGCCATATTTTTATGTGGTACCATCAATCTTTAATACCATATTTTTATGTGGTACCATCAATCTTTAATACAATATTTTTATGCCATGAGTCTTTTATACCATATTTGTATACCATCTACCTTTCCCTGTTTTAAAGTTTTTGAGTCTTGAGCAAATAAAAGCAGCACAGTTTAATATATATCACAGACCATTTCCAATCTTTGTTTTTAAATCAGTGGATTGAGTGTCTTTCCTATTGCTTATACTAAAGGATCATTTTATGGCATGTACGTTTGAAGCAACCGAGATTCCAGAAAAACTGGTACCTCCTGAAAAACAGTGAATTAGCCTCACTGTAGCTTAAATGGGCAACAGAACACCTTGCACAACATATTGCTTACATTATCAACAAGGGAAGTTTTACCATTTATTATGCTGGGTGTGGACAGTGTAAAATAAATATCTAATACTGTGGATATAACCATTTAAACAGTATACATCCAATTAAATTCCTGTCAATTTTTTATGATCAAAGAATCGCATTTGTTTTTAACTAGAAACTTTTGATACAATAGGTATAATAACAAAGCTGTGAGAATGAAAACAACACATGGATAACACAAGACTAACTGAACACATAAAGAAATAAGAATTTAGGTCTACCTATTGTTTTGCATCTAAAAAACCCACATTAAGCTTTCCAAGTATCCATGCATTTGTCACAATTGTTTTTTAAACATGTACTCTGTTAAATTCATTCTCTGATTTGAAATCCAATGTAGACATCCTTAAAATCAAGAACTGTTTGTTGTATGCCAGACAATAACTGTACTGTAAAAGGTACATTATACACTCTGCATATGGAAAATTTAATTTTTATATATCTGTTAAGTAAAACCTGTTTTCACTGGCTAGATACTTGACCTAATAAATCTAATATCAAGAGGTTTCTTCCTCATCTTCAATACAAGCCATTCACAAAATTTTGCAGAGATAAATGACACTGAACTCAAGTTATTTTGCTGAAACCATTTTCCTGCTTTCTGTCTACATGACCTTGACCACAAAATTGATATATGCCTTTCTCATCTCAAATATAAGCCTTGATTGTCTCAAATGCATGAAATCCAAAAAGTTTTGTAAAAGCAGGTGATAAAGAACCCAAGATATCTTGCAGAAACCATGACTGATAGAAAAAAATCAACGTGACCTTGCTATTTGACCTAAAATTTGGTCATGATATCTGGTATACAGGTCCAGTGATTGTGTGCCAGTTTTTCCTTCTTTCAGTCTGTGACCTTGAACTTTGAAACTCTAAATTGATAGGTTTATTCCTCGCTTGAAATGCAAGCTGCTTACAAAAATAATATTAATGGTAGATGCTGGAGAACTCTAGTTATTGTGTGGAAAAATGAAATAGATGAATGGATAGATGGACAACATCATAACATGGTATATTCCACTTCAAGGCAGGCATATGGCAATTATTAGCACTGACCATTTTATTGCTAAATTTATTTTACCTACTGTTAAGATAGGTGCCCTATTGTGATAACAGCTCATTTAGACATTACACTCAACTCAGAAGAAAACTGGCTCTGAAAGGAACAGTATTTCCAAGTTTCCAGTAAAGATACATGTACTTTACTTCAAACCTTAAAAACAATCACTCAGGGGTTTCCACATTTATTGAGCTCACTTTGCCAAGGAATTGACCATTATGAACTACAAAATTCTACCAGCATCTAATATTGTGTTTATGCATAACAGCCACTTCATTTTTTATTTTGTTCTTAATGTTGGTATGAGTATAAAGCAAATACTGCATTGGACTAGAAATATGAAAGAGATTTTACTCTTGAAAATTATATGCTATGATAGTTCAAGAACTTGAAAGTTGATGATTTTGCCTCATTTATTTAACTTAATTACTTCTTTATCATAATCACGAATCAACATTTCCTCAGACTATATGTAGGATGCATAAGCACTGAAGATTTGTTTTTAATCATTTCATATACATGTGGAACAACTGATGTCTGGGATGATAATAGTTTTCTTTAAATAGTGCTTTGAAGCAAATTCATCTTTCACAACTCTCATTTCTTATCCAGTATCTAATATCCTTATACAAAAATTTTGAAACTCTGAAGTGACTTTGGTTTTATAAGCAAAATTGGACTAAATATAACCAGATAATATGAAACAGAGTGATTCTGGCTATTTCAACTGACACTATCTAGGGACAATCTGTCTGGGAAATGCATGAGGGAAATTTAAATATTGTTCCTTTCTAAAGCGTTATATTCTGAAAACTTGTGTAGCTCTTAAATGGGTCATTTGTACAACTGGGATTTCTTCAAAGTATTGAATACAATTTTTAGAAGAAAAAAAATCAGATATTTTCAAAGTTTTCAAAGTATATAGAGAGGTTGACAAAGTACACAACGGAATTTGACAACATACATATAAATTTGTCTTAGCTAATACATGTATATAGAGGACACCTGCTTGCATACAACATTCATCAAACCTAATTTTTTTCTTCTCATTTTTCTTCAATCCTAGTTACTGACTCACCATTGGTTGGAGAACCATCCTGTGGATGTCTTACAAAATGTACTGAACACAAGACAAACAGCTCCAACATAGACAACACAATTATTTGACAGCAGTAGAGATAGAGAGGAAAGGGGTAGCAAAACCCTAATCACTGGATCATGAAAAGCATGTCACTATGACCTTGCTTTTACTCACAGTGAGTAGTAATGTCCAAACATGATGTACACATCCAGTTTCAATGCCACAGAAAAAGACCTAAATGCTTAGATAAAGCAAGAGGAGTCATTCAAGATCAGATATGAAGTTTTTGAATCTTTTGTGCCTGAAAATCATTATTAGAATTATTTCTCTCCTTGACTAGCATAAAATAGTAATCCTGAAGAAATTTAAGAAACTGAAAAGATTAATGCTATGCCCATAGTCAATATGCTTATCAATGGATCCCCAAAAACAAGAAAGTAAAAAAGGAAAAAAAAAAAAAAAATGAATTTGGACAACAGTTTTAAAGAAATGTACGTTCAAATGCAGAAGCATGATCTTGGAATATATTCTAAATTATATATATATATATACACACACATATATATATATATATATAAAAACCACATTCTAAAAAAACCAAACCAACAAACAAACATCAAATACAGTAGTCCCCCTCTTGAACGGCCCCCCTGACCAGCAGCCACCCGCTCCTTACGGCCAGAATCCAACAGCAACGACGAGTCTGTGTTCAAAAGTACCCCTCACGAAAGGCCACCCAGCTAACACGACCAGCAGCCAGCATATCAGTGCAAAAATATAAAATTTACCCCTCACAAGCGGCCGCATTTTATTTTGTAATATGTATCCAGAACCACTTTTATTCATAACGTGTGTTAAGTAATCCAATTTCTATTTCCCGATGTCATGTTTCCGTTACTGAAAGAAGTGTTGACTAAAGTACATGTACCACTAAGGTTAATATTATATCATTTAGGACTCACGAGAAGCCACATTTATTCCATAAAGCCGAGAAAGACTAAAATTTTAATCCATACAAAAAGGTAAGTACACATAATCCGATTAGCCTTACTGCTGTGTTATCATGAGATGTCTGGTTTAGTCACTCTTATAATTGTTAAGATTACAATTATTGAACAGTAGTAACAGCTGAGAAGTGGCGGTGTTGATGTACAATACACAAGTCAGCGGGAAAATGGTTTGATAGCCTTTATGGCTTCCCTTAGTAAGATGTTGAGCTTGTTCACTTTCATAATTAATGGTTATTACTACTGACAATAAATGTCAAGATTACAAATCCTAACAGCTGCAAGGTGCTATTGTTCAGATCAAATCTGCGTACATATCAAAGCCGTTTTGGCTTCTCTCACTTAGTGTAAAGAAATGTAAACATAAATAGGGTACCAGACTGAGACTAATGAATCATGTGACAAGATCGCTGACTTTAAAAAACACATGGCATTTTGTTTAAATGCAGAAAAGTTGTTTTATCAGTCTTGTAGTTGGCAACACTGATGATTACAACCGGACGTAATTGTCAATATCATAACTGGGTCACCATAGTCTAAAAATAGATTTTTGCAGACACACACAGAGAGAAATTAGCCTTGAACAAAACAGGGTACCAGACAAAGACTGAAAAATCATGTGACAACATTCCTTTACGAAGAAGGCATTTCGTCCACTCTGCAAAAGTTTCATCTGCATAATTAAATCGCATAGTTAGCAACATCCGAATAAATCATTACCAAACATTAACATGTCATCACATAAATGGAGACGATTATTTTAGAAAAAAGTAGATTCTACTTGACGACATCGGGTGAGGTGGGGAGGGGGAACTTGCCGAACGATTTTAGGTAGAAAAGACTCGAATAAAACAATTTTATGTTGAAAAGACTCGAATAAACAACATTGTAACCGATAAGGAGGTTATTCAGCAGCAGTGGGAAAATGGAGCAAATGGAAAGAGAATTATGTATGTACCAAGATTTAAGTGACGTTTTTGAATTGTTTTGCAATGTGCATAACAACAACACCCACTCGCATATCACGCTTACGTCAAGATTAAGAACTATTAATGCATATTCAGTTGAAATAAGTCTATTATTATAACAAGAAGAACCTTTTAATAATTAATGTTACTTTCAAACGAAGATATTAAATGCTTTGAAGAATGTAGCTTTCTTACTGTGTATATTACATATACTTCTCACAAAAAATTTATTCCCCCTCTGGAAAGACCACCCGTCTTATAAGGCCACTTTCCCGGTGCAGAAGGGGTGGCCGCATAAGAGGGGGACTACTGTACATGTATTTTTAGTCAAAATTACCAACTACTCCCTCACATACCTGCAGTTAGAGGAGACACCACCCTGTTTAAATATAATCTCTCACTTCCTAACTAATATTTTGCCATGTTCTACTCGATATTTGCTGCACTTATTTCTCCATCATAAATATATGAAACAAACAAGTAATAAAGGTAGGTATATACAGTTCAAATTTCTTTATCCTATGATAGACGACAACTTATTTTTCAAACAACAGTAAATATGTGGAATTTGGTTCAAGTTAAGTTTACCAGAGAATTGCATATTTAATATACACACAATGTTCTACAAAAAGCATGGAAAATTTACTTTGTGGAGATTCTCTAAATTTTGACCTTTAAACGCACAGTACTCTATGTACACATGCAACATTAAATTCCAGTGTTTGAGTACAGCTGATGTCAAATGAGTTGGAACTGGTCTAACCATGTAACAATTAAAAGAACTGCAACTACCTTGGGGAAAAATCTGTGAAAATTTGTCCGCTGTTATGAGATTTCAAATATTATGATTACACAAAAACAGTTAATAAATTCAATTGTAAAGAAAACATTTCTCCCCCAAATATTCTTACTCAAAGCATTATAAACCAGTTTTCTCTTATGTAAGTGAGAAATATCATAGTGAAATAAATTAGACACATGCAAGCATGCACAACAGGGTAGATAACCAGTGGAAATTGGATTATTTTGTCACTGTGACGAGACAAGCAAAAACTGTACTAGGTTTGACACATGGTGACTACAGAGCTGGCTTTACAAATAAAATAATATTCAAAATTATTTTGGTAAAGAAATGTAAGCACACTTTTTATGCAAATAAAGAAAGAAATATCAGGTACTATTAACATTAGTTTAGCTTTTTGCCCATAACAACAAGCTTCATGAAAATTGCTGTCATTTATACCATATATGGCCAAAACTTTACATCCAATAATAGTTGTCTGCACAAAGCATTAATCAACCTGTGCAAAGCAGAAATTTAGTTAAAACACAGTCACTGAATAAAAACCAACATGTCAAACCTTCAATGAATAAATCTGAAACAATTTATCAGCATGCTGCATCAGTTTGTGCATGAAACATCACGAAATGAGCATGTTTGCTTACACAGACATTGTGGCAGCCTCACAGTGTATTGCTTGAAGGAGGCTGGGGTTCAAGGCGGGATGACATTTTGCTTGTCTCGACACCAGCCTACAAGCAGATGTCAAAAAATCAAACATTAATTCATGTGACTTTCTGCTGAAGAATATTAATTATATAACCTCAAGCATTTTCACTTCTCAATTAAAGTCTAATCATAGGAATCTAAACAATGATTTTTAATTTATTTTTCTTTATTAAAAAAAAAAATCATTTTTGAAAAATAATTATGCAAAAATAATTATGCTGAACAATTCAAGTGGACCCTTTTGAACTGCATTTAATATGAGAAAAAAAGTGGGCAAAAATGTGACTGGTCCATAAACAATTGCACTGTTATGTATACTTGTGATTCATCTCCAACATGCAGCAAAGACTGGCATGCTAAATACTTCTGGCCTACTGGATGTGAAACTTGTTTTGAAGCATGAGAGTGGTTAGCAATATTATCAAACTCAATATATTCTTCAACTTAAAAGTCAAAAGTTCAAGTTAGTCCAAGGGTGGTTCCACAACTGCTACCAAGTGTATATTATGACTTAGTCAGCCTTAACTAGACAAAATCTTCAGGATGATGTAAAGTGTTTTAGTAGTCACCCAAAAATGGCCTAATGTCATCTATTTCGTTCCTTCATAATCTCCACAAAAAGTGTTTACCTCTATTAACTTTGATCACTCAATATGACTGCTGAGCAGCACAAAAGGCTCACAATTTCTACTTTAAAAAAATTCACAATTTCTACTTAAAAAAACCCACTGCCTATCTTGTTTCAATTAAAAATGAAAGCTACTCAAATAAGCTTCGATTGTTGCTACTGCTTATGATAAACAGCCAATGAAGAAAAAACAGCTGTTCCCAATGTCAGTGACACAGATTTTCAACAGTGAAGATGCCTTCAGCTTTCCGTAGTGTGAGACATAATAACTTTGAATTCGTTCATTCTGCTAGATATCAGTGACTGACAGATTTTCAAGTGAAGATACGCTCTGCTTCTGTGGCATAAGACAGAATTAATGTGAATTCATTCATTTTTCTGGATATCAATGATAGTGACACAGATTTTTAACAGTCAAGATACCTTCAACTTTTGTGGCATGAGACAGAAATTACTGTGAATTCATTCATTTTCCTGGATTTCAATGTCGGTGGTTTTGCAAAAACTGAAAGTGTTATCAGGTTGTTAAATGCATGGATTGCGAATACTTTTGTTGCAAATGGAGAATCATCATTGCTCATAAGGTCTTTAAAACTTTGGTTTAATGAATAAAAAAAGAAACAATCATACCCCATAAAAAAAGCGAATTCACACCATTAAGAATGACTGCTTGTGAAACAGTACAGTATTTAATTTTTAATAAAAGTATAATTTTACATAGCTAAGGGTCCAAGCAATTCAAACTGACTTACAAATTGTGTGAGTTTGCAGCCTTTTCATGCATTTATAATGGATGAATATATATCTTCAATAATGATCATTACATAGTGGTGTACTGTTTGGTTTTGAGCATTTAATGCCATTTATCAGCACATGATACACTATACCTGGCAGCCTGTATATTTAGTGGAGGAAAATCTGGGAAAACCCTCAGAAGAACCACCAGTTCATGGGAAGCTATGGGCAAGCTTTCTCATGCACCCACATTAGACACGCTGAGACTGAACCCACGCAGTCAGAGGCAGAGATGCTGCCGAGATTTTATCTGATGAGGAGAGTTCCCCCCTTGTCACAAAAATAAGAGGGGAGTAATAGTTCAATATTTACCTAACACTTCAATATCTGTCTCTAGCCGCTCCACTCTTTTAGAGCTCTACTGAAGTCAAAATCTTTTAAAGATGTCATCTCTATTTGTATAAGCATTAACTTGCTTGCTGATTGTTTCTGAGCTTCATCTGTTCCTTATCTATGTATGATTACTGTTCTGTGCTGAGATCTCCCTTTCGAAACCAGCTGTCTGAAGGGGCATAAACTAGCTTAGCCATCTTGAACATGGTGGGAAACTGTTCTTTATGGTCATTATGTACAATTTTCCACAGCTCATAGCTTTCATTTTCTTAAATCACTGCTTTGCTGACTATTATGCCTTATTTCTTATCTGTTCCATAAATGCTATATTAGGGTTTTAAGTCCATCAATACCACAGCATCTGTTTCTATAGCATTTGTAAAACTTCCTTGATGCAAGATTCAAACTATTACTGAGTGCTTGTTTCAGGACCCAACATGCCAATCAAATTTAGTTTAACGACCATTCTTGTAAAGCCAAAGATCCCAGATGTGTAAACAGTTACCAACTTGAAAAGAGACCGATGTCGTGACAAGCCCTAAGATACCTCACTGGCAGTGTGACTTATGTTGCAAGAAGCACTTTAAGGATTGACAGTTAACAAAAAAAAAAAATATTCTGCACTAAATACATTTTTATATATGCATGACTGTAAACTAATATGTGGGAGTTCTCATGCACCATTGCAATCAAAGTGCATGATTTTGTACAAATTTTGTGCAATTCCTGTGCCCTGGCAGCATCTCTGCAGAGGCGAGTTGTCAGTGATCAGTAAAGGTTGATGCCTTAAACCAGTGGTTCCCATCCTGTGTCCCACAGACTCATGAGGGTTGCAAGGTTATTCCAAGGGATCTGTATTTTCTCAATTAATTGAGGCTACAAGATCAACTACTGGCATGTGGGGGTAATTTTTAAAATTAATTTTGGTCCTCATACTTGAAAAGGTTGGGAACCACTGCTTTCAACCACTCGAACCTCCAGAGATGTATGGGAGAAAGTATCCTGTCAATAACTGCACATAATATCATAATTAAAGAATTCATAAAATTTGAAAAGATTGAAGATCGTAGACCCCTCTTATCAAATATACAAAGAAAAGTATATATTAGACGATGATATTAATCAGTATAACACAGTTACTGAGACGACAACAGAACAACTATGTGGCTGATTTATGGCAGGTTATAATACTGAAGATTTCAAATGGTCTTGTATACTTTTTGTTGACTTCATCATTTTTTTTTTACAGGACTGTTATTATTGTGATTATTAAAACTATAGAAGAATTTTTCAACTTCATTATTGTTCACAGCGCTACAATATACCTTTGTAAAATGCGATAATGATAATGATGCCATAATGTAAGTCATTTTGAGCTGCATACTAAATGTTGAACAATACAAAAGTGGACTTATTTAAACAATCCTCTAAAATAGGTCACAGTGGTCCAGTTGTGGTATTCCACACACATTGACCCCAACAGATACCCACAGCGGCAAAAAGTATTAGAATTTCAGCCCTGTTGCAATGTTTAAGCATCTTTGACATGAGTCAGGATATTTTTTAGGACTAAATTCACCCTGGAAAATAGGTCACAGCAAACAAATTTAGGATTGTGACGCACCCCCATCCCATGATGCATTAACGCAGCAAGTTTGGTCTAAATAGGTGTATTGAAATAAAATTAATGGGTTGATGACACAGTAATTCTTATTCTAATACAGAAAACTGTTAGATAAATTTAATCCACACATAGAGAATGGACATATAAGTGAATGACAAAGCAAATCTAATACATCCAACTCATCAAGTGGATAATTCTTAACAGCTCTGAAGAATACAAGTTTCATTAGCAAAGTGAATCAGGGACAAGAAAATTGTCACTAGTGGTATGGCAAGGTTGAAAACCAAGAAATAAGTCTGGGTTACCTAGTTTTTAAGATGTACATACAAAATCAAATCACTAAAGCAAAAATGTCTGAGAAAATGACCTTAAACATAAACATAAATTCACAGTTGATGCCAGACAATCTTTGGACAGTGTGTTTTAAGGTTAAAATATAAACACTTGGAATAGACATCACAAACCCATAACCTGGAATTACTTTCTCTAACAGATGAACAAAATTTAAGCAAATGCACCAACAGATGATTTTTGAAATAGTTGTGACTGATACCTGACTCTTCTGTTCAGTAGTTTGCACTGTACAAGGACTGATATTGAAGAACAGTTGAATAGTGACTGTGTTGTCAACTAGCTCTGCGACTCAAGCAGGAAATAAGTAATTTTGATTTTCCATGCATGCAACAGGCACACGGACTCTCCGAGTTAGAGAGTCATAAATTATTTTATGTTTCCAATAAATTTAGTGCTGTTTGTAGTTGTTGTTGTTGTAGGGTTTAATGCCATTTTTCAGCACAAAATAGGGTTATACATGGCGGCCAGTATAAGTGGTGGAGGAAGAACCCGGGAAAACCCCGGAAAGAACCACTGACCCATGAGAAGCTACTGGCAAGCTTTCTCACATACCCATATTGGCTGAACCTGAGACTCAAACCCATGCAGACAGAGGTGAGATGGCAGTGATCCATAATAGTGAGTGCTTTAGACCACTTGGCCACTCTAGACCCTGCTGTTTGTGGTGTATTTGTTTAACTTAGTGCCCAACTGAGTATGCATCCATTTCTGTCTCCATCAATGATAAATGGCCAAGTGAAAAGAAGAGACTTACATTAATTTAGCATTTTATAACTCAATGCATTTTTTAAATGGATTTTCTCAAAATATTTTCCCTGTCTGGCAAAACACCTCCAACACTCCTCCACCTTCACACACTTTTCCATCTCTTGCAAAGCAACCCAAATTGCACAAGGGTAATTTAAAAAAAAAAAATTATTTGTTATCTCATGAAGAAAAAAATGGACAAAAATTATTTGCAGCAAAAATGTAGACATATGATAATATCCATTGATAATAGTGAACCTAACCTAACTGACTGGAAAGCTGCAGGTGTGATTTAACTATTGTAATGCAAGCAGCGCTATGCAGAGTTGTTGTTATAGCAGACCTGCCAACCCCAAAACGACCTCAGCAGTAAGGCAGTCAATATCTTTTCCATAAATTAGATCAATTTTCAGTAAGGTTTTAGTATCAACTTGCAAAAACATGTATTTGACAAGTTTTGAAGTGTGATCTGCTGTCGCAAAGGCAACATTAGGTTTAACCAGATAAAAAAGTACATTTAGACCCTAATGACCTCCAGATCAGTTTCAGAATTTGCAGTTCCAAAATTCTTCAAGGTCAATGGTTTCCTCCTTGATTCAAGTTGAGAACTTGACACAATATTTGCTTTTTTTTAAAAAAATATGTGGTGGTGGCAATCATCTCTTTTGCTGTCTTTCAACAGGTTGATTGTCCTGCTTGTATTAAAATTGAATTTTTGGGGGGCTGGATGACATTTGTAGATAAGGATATAACATAAAAGCAAATGCTTCATCATGCTGTAATTTTTGCATGAAAATCATGGGCAGATTATAACGTTAGAGGTATTCTTGTAAAGTTCATCTGGTTCACTGATCCACTGCACTGAATCTAATATGAAAACCAGGATCATAATCAAACCTGGACAAGCCAATATCAGGATCTGACTGCAACAATCATATTTTCAAATTATTTACTATTATTCCACAAGTTCATATTTTAAGTCTCGATTATTAAGACTTGTGGTTAAATTATCAGGTTTGGCAGGTCTGTTACTGTCTGAGAAAAGGCTCACAGGTTGTTGGGGTATTCCATAAGGGAAGTAAATCAGAAACGGTCTATTACTTGACTAAATAAAGTCAACGTATTTCAGAATGGTGTGGCAACATTGTATGGTGGCTTACCATCATTTTATACAATATTAAGAGTCCTTTCATGTAAATTTTGACCATAAACCCCAAATTCAAGACTGTACCTCTAGCATAGAAGGAGTTAAACTTGACAATTACTGGATGTGTGTTTATTTGAAATAACATTGTTTATCATCTACTCATTTTACAATTTAAAATTTGCTGTGACAACTGGACAACACTCACTTTATATAAATAACTGTAGGCCATTTTGAAGTGACAATATCTAGAACTAGACAAACTCAAGTGCCTGTTAAGTTTGTTTAGCAAGGAAACAGGGTTTTCAAATAAGGTGGGTATTACTGAAATGAAACCAAACTAGTGATCAGGCAGGAAGGCACAGAAAATAGAAAGCATAATTATACTAGACATTAACACACAGAGAATTCTTGGTAGGAGCCCATGGAAGCTAGTGACACTTCCCCACCACTTTGGCCATCCCCTAAGCTTCCGGTGATAGCTGTATGGCTGAACACAGACTCATTCGTACCAGTGTTCCGTTCGCCTAGCACCTTCCGTGCCAATCGATTGGATCTCCGTCTCTGCCTTGTGCCTGGATTCTGGAGAAAACAAAAAGAAACTAGCCATTGCCTGCATGTTGAGCCTGCCCCCAAGCTTTACTGCTGAGGGCAAGTTAAAAAACAAAAACTTTAACATTTAGGATAAATAAGGGTATGGTTAGAAATGGATGTCAAAGTAACTGCTATATTGAGCTCCCACCAAGGCAGTGGATTCAAGAACCCTCCATCCCTGAAGTAGTGGGAATGCTGTAACATTCTTGTTAAATACAAGTTTAGTAATAGGATACTTTATAAATGGGGGTGGGTGGGGTGTTTTTAATAGTTTTCCAATTTATCCCTTTACCTTCATTTGTGCATTCAGAGACCCCCAAACTTTTAATCTGACCTCCAATTTTGATAATAAAGTTTTTTTAATACTCTATTCTGACTCCAAGGGATTTTTTAACTCTAAATTTTGCACCCCTAGGGGATACAGTTTTCCCAACTTGGCATTTAATAGTTCTGGGTAAATAGTCTACTTTCTTTTCTCATGCTAGCGCATCATTTTTGGTCAATGCTAATTGAAACTTTGGATCACACTTGTGTCTTGCTAGGGCAATCTTCAGTAGGTTCATCTTCATGTTCTCTACCATATAGTCCACACCTCAACTGTTTCAAGTTTAAGCAGAGCATTTTCAGCTGGTGCAACTTGAACTGGGCAGCAATATTTATATCATCAACAGGGGCAGAAGTAAAATTAAATTTTAAAATTGGAGGTATAATTTAGTTTTTTTTCAAGGTTTTAAATTTTTTTGAGATTCAAGACACAAAGCAGTTACAAGGTTATCTCCATGGTGATCATAACATTGATTAAAAATTTGATAAAGTATGCTTTCAAGTTTGTTTCTAAATAAAATGAAATTAAAGATAAATAGAAAATCAATAAAAAATATTAAAAAATACCAGAAAATGCTAAGAAATTTACACCCAAAAGTCCTGCACACTTCCCAGCAAAAAACCCATTAAAGAAAGTTAAACATTTTGCCAATGTCATATTTAGGCAACCAGTTTTATACACAGTTAATACATAATACACTGTACACTATAAACAATATCTTGTCCTAGGACCTATACGTTTTCTTTGTGTGGAATTTTTAGGCTCTTAAAGCTATTCATTCAGCTGCCTTTCAGCTTGTCTGCCCTCTGCTTTATCCCTTGCACACTTTCTATTTGCACTGCGCATAAAAAAACATCACTGTCACTTTCGAATGATTGTGCATACTCTGATTTTTAAAGCCGAACTTAGTTGTAAATGTGTTTAACTGTTGCTACCAGCAATGCTTAAGGATTTTTGAATTATGCATTCTTAAGGAGTAATAATACCTTTTTTTGATTTATCAGGATCTCATTATTACATATATATGCCCCCCCCCCAACCCTAAAATATTACACTTGGAGCTGATTAAAAGTTGACATCTTAAAATAGCATATAGTCAAAATTTCTGACATCTGGAGATCAGCAGTCTTCTCATCAGCAACAGCTAATTTGCAAACATGTATAAAACGTTTTTTTATAGTACTATAAGCTAAATAAATGTTGTGATATTCCATATTTGTTCAAGCCTTTAGAATGATGTCACCAACTATATGTATTACTTCCACCATGTTAGCAATGCATCTTTCGGTTGGATTACATGCATGACTCACTTAATTCAAAACATAATTTCAGGCAAGGCTCATCAGTTAAAGCTTTCAAAAATATCTTAAAAAAGGGTACAGCTGATACTCTTTCTAAAAATGTTGACAACAATATACTGTTACGGATCTATCAAATGAATGATGGAATCAAAAAATGAATGATGGAATAAAATGACAGGATGTCTTTAACTTGTATAATTCGCAATACTGATAGGCTAGAATAAAGAAAACTGTGCAAAAAGAGTATTTTTTCTGGAGTCAGAGTAGAACTATTCATTGTTGTTTCAAATTTTTGGGTTTTGTTTTTTGTATTTCGGTTTCATTCAGTTTTTGCAAGGCTTTTTTAAAAAAGCTTTTACAGTCAAAATGAAATTTTAGATTTTCGAGGTTTCTGAGGTACACTGTGGACCCTGCATCCACGCTGCTATTGGTACTCTGAGAAAATCTCTTATTTGCTTCATTTAAAGAGCTATAACACTTGATATGTGCTAAGAATGACAACTACCAAGTATTTTCCAGCTATGTGGTAGCAGTTTCAATACCTGTCTCCAATTACATGCACAATGGCTAATCTTTGAAGAATTTCATGTTCTAAATGAAAATGTTCTGATTTGTGTTGGCTTACAGAAAGGGGACTGGTATGTTATGATGCAAATGATAAAACTATTTCAATTTATTATATTTTTATATTTATTTTGCATGACTTCTCATCCCATTCTTGTAGCAGTTGCTTGCATAATGGGGGTGTGGGAGAATCTTGCAATTATGCAACGAATAATAGAAATTCAGTGCATGGATCACAATGCAATTCCAGCTTGTGGCTCGATGATCTGTCCATCCATCTGTGTGACTAAACACTGGTTAGAATTTGCATTTATGTCACTTTCTCAGACACTACTGCTCATAGTCACAGAAGCTGATATTTAGATGTGTCATATGGAGCATAATTGTCAGTGCAAATCAGGTCATTGTCACATAGAGATCAATCTACTCAAGTAATTTTGGTTAACTTTTGCATGAAGTCATTTTCACAGGCATTACTCCCAACAGAGTCACATAACTCTGTATCTAATTGTGTCGTGAGAAGTACTACAGCCATCAGTGAAAACTAGCTCACTGTAAAGTATATTTCATGGTTCAGTAATCTCTCTATGCTGGAGTTTGCATTTAAATAAATTTTTTTGAGATTATTACCAGAGCTGATACCAGATGGCTGAACAAACATACACAACATCAAACCATATGCGAAATTTCCTTGCAATCTGGACAATAATTTAGTGACTGGAGAAGAGTGATGATTTGCCTCACAGTAACACTTAGTATCAGTATTTCATCAAGAAACCCAGCCAAATTAGCTGCTTATCAGTGCCTACCTTGACACTGTCAAATGCACAGACCCAAAATTGGTATATCTATCAGCAAAATGAAAACAGAATGCTGAATGAACCCAAATGCAGAATGAATGTATATGAAATGATTGCATTTAGAAGAAAACCAAGAGTACACATGGAAATACAATGATTTCTAACCAATGAAAATTAAATGAAATGTTAATACATGTAATTAAATGATTTAAAAGTTTATTATTTTCAGGCTGCTGCTAAATTGCCAGTCAAAAGTCCTTTTGCATGATAATCAGTAATTAGATTTTTTACAATGACAAACACTCCTTACAAGGCATGGCATTATTTTTGTCAAGGCAAACATAAAACTTACATTAATATGATGATATCATCACTGGTGCTTGTATCTCTAGAATTTTTATTTGAAATAAATGAAAGAAACAAAAAGAAAAAATGCTGATAAATATTCTGCAATTATATTTGCACATTAATTTTACAGCTGTCATTACGTGTTATTTATAGTGAAATCAATACTGTCTTTGTACTTAATGCATTTGCTATTTTATTAAATCGCTTTGAATAAGACAATATGTAAAGGCAATAATTGTCTCCCTTTAAGAATCAAAACTGAAAAACCCTACCTCTGTAAATGCATTTCCATTTTGCTCCAAATGAACAAAAACGAATGGAAACAATGAATGGAAGTGACAAATACATTTCTGAGACCACACATGAAAACTGACAAAATGATAGCAGAAATGCAAACACATACAGAACGCAAAAGAATTTTAATGCATTTCAAATTCTAAGGAAGTGCAACTGAAATACATTTTTGGTAAAATTACCATCAGGGTATATACCACCTTAATGACAGAGAAAAGTGATATCAATGACTGCCTTGACATGCTGATATGAACAACCTTACTAGCAGGCAAAACTTGAGTTCCTGTCTTGAGTAAGACACTGCAATGTACCACCTTACTAGCAGGCAACACTGAGTATCAGACCCTACCCTGAGTATGACACTGCATTCCTTGCTATTTTACCAACAGACAGAACTGATCGTCCATCGTTGCCCTGACAAAGTGACATGTACAACATTACCAACTGGCAGAAATGATCATCAGTGTCTTGCCATAACTCTGTAACATGTACCACATTACCAAAAGACACACTGAAATTAATGCATGCTCTGAACTGACACTTACCACCTTACTGGATGACAGAACTTTATTGGCTGACATTGGGGTCTTGCCATAGGGTGAATGAAAAATGGAGCTGTGCTGTATCTTACTGCAGGAGGCTGGCGTCTTTGAAGTATCATTAATCTGCAAAAATAACAATAATACAAAATATAAATGGATGAATTTTCAATATTAATATTTAAGAAATCTTCCAAGTTTTTGCCAGAAATGTTTGAAGGTGTAGTGATAAATGTACAAGCACTCATATAACTGCTAATTTTAATTCTAAAATGAAGTCACTATATATATGCCATTATAACTTCTGTCAGGGCTAACAATCCTTTCAGACCATTAACTTTATGTCTACATCAGTGTGTAGTCCATTCATCAGACTCGGTGAAAAGATAAGTGAGTTATTCAGCATATTTTTACACCAAACGTTTTCTCTCACTGGTTGACCTTTGATCTCTGTACTCTATTCTGTTACCACATTACAAGCTACTATAATGTCCCATGCAGGTATTTGTGCAAAGTTGGAGACAGTCCTAGTTCACAGAGAAATCAAACTATTGATATATTGATACACAAATCACAATACAATGATTCACTGCTATAGGATGCATAAGTATAATACAAACCTCTGTATAACACAGATATAATCACAGAACCTGTTTCTACTTGGTACAAGTTATTTTTGCCTGTAATGTAACCCAGTAAAAGGTTAACATGCCAAAAAACATGAAAGTAGCGCAAATTGCACCAACCATATCATACCACAAAAGCCTGATTAGTCATACTGGCCTTTTTCTATAAAAGGAAAAAACAAAGCGGCAACACTATCTTGCTTTCAATCTTAAAGATTTTAAGACATGCTGCCTATGTCGATGAAAATACAAAGTCCTGGTCCTGTGGTCTATTATTACTACAGGAGCCCTAGATCACAAACTTAACAAATGCTTTGTTTTCTAATCAATTATTTCGACAAGCTGACAGTTCCGACCCATACTTTACAATTATTTGATGTAGCTGCCACAATAACAAACGGGCATTTGTTTGGTCTCCATAACTGATCTTTTGCTGCAACTTGAATAACACATATACCCTTCATCAAAGCAAGCTGGCTACAATCCTCAATAAAAGCAATGCACCCTTCATCAAAGGAAGTCAGCACCAAGCTAGAATAAATATAATGGAATCTGATCAATTGTTGCATTTTCCAAAGTGATTGAAACATGTTTGTTTCTTAAAAACGTCCTTTTTGCAGGAAAAAGTAATTTTTGGCTTATGAGGACTACCAATAGCAGCAAAACACAGATTAAATTCCAATCTTTTAAAACTAGATATGTGGCTGTCAAATTAAATAAAGGTGGGACAGCTCGCAAAAATGCTTGTTAAAAATGTTCACTTTTGACATGTTTTCATTTCCCTATGAATAGCCTCACCCTGTTGGTAGCCTCCTTGAGATGATAGTTGTCACAGCAAACCAAAATCTAGGCCACTTTAAGTACATGTACCTGTAGCATGTAAACAACTGTACAGCCATGTACTAATGGCCATAATGAATATCACAGTGAACTGCTAAGTGTTTATTTTCTCTCAGTGTACATCCAACTTAATGACTGGTTGTTTCTTACAAATTTCACTTGTATGTGAAATATGATTTTTTTTTTTCAGCCCCCCCCCCCAACATCCACTTATGTTGACAATATTACCTTGGTTCAGAGAATGTCAAGATAAACGGGTAGTACTGTAATGATATTGTTTTTATCAATGGCTTTATCTAAACATGAGTCGTCCATTCTTAACCAACCTATTACATAAATTTTTACACTACAGTTACAACACAAACTCTTTTGTTCTACTATAAAAATAAAAATAAAAACAAAATTTTAAAGTCAAAAAACAGAGCATGCATGTAGTGAGCAAATGTTAGTATGAAATAATAATTGTGAAATAATTTTTGTTCATGTACATGCAAACATTCTGAAGTGTTGACAAGTCAGACAGTAATGCAAACTTCAAGGCAGAGCAAACTAAAAAAACATAATTGGTTTTCATTGAACCAAGATTTGGTAGAAGTTTATCTATTTAGATTCCTTGAACAAAGTAAAATTTAACATAACCTTTAGATACAGACTCGCACTCAAATATCAGTAGTTTCAATAGAAGCTGGTAGCCAGAAACATTTTGCCATTTATTTTTATTTGAATTGCTCCTATAATTACACAATTTTAAAAAAAAGTTTATTTTAACTGCTAAATAATTTACCCACATCCCTAGGGTTCTCTAGATTTCAAAACTGAAGAGTCAGTTGACCCTTGACCCAAAAATCTCAAGAGTCAAAACTGAAATCTTGAGTCACTTCTTTTGGACAGTCATTAGCCCATAGCTGTGATTCCTCGTTATTGGTGGAAACAAATGTTTAAGATTTCTTGTCTTGTGCTGAATAATGAGAACTACTTGTAAAGTATTTTGCAAGAAACACATAATCTGATTTTTGTAAAAGTGTTTCTCTTTCTATGTGTTACTGTGTGTATATTTTGTATATGAAACAGGATTATTTTATATTTTATTATATTTTCAACTTCTCAACACATCCTATTATCAAATGCTCAAATCATTTTATATGCAAAATATACCCATACAACTATGAAGATTATATATTATTCAAATATTAAGTATGTACATCACAGAATTGTTTGTTCATTTTTCCACTCATCCTTAAATTGTCTACAATTTGCAGAGACTGACGCTCCTTCTCCTCTTCCTCAGAGCTGACACTATCTTCTTTGGAGTCTGAGGGTCAGAAAATTCATCGCTGGCAGATCATTTCCAAATGAGGCAGGCAAGAAAATATACTTCTTTGCGCCATTGTGATTTTAAAGTTCAGATGTATGCAGACCTGCCAACCCTGATGAGACCGTCTCACTAAGGCAGTTGATTTTTTTCCATAAGCTTGAACAGTTTTCAGTAAGGTGACACAAAATATCATTAACTGCTATTGTAGAACTGGAAATGTCTTTAAAAGTTTGTTAATCGAAACATGTAGCAACGGTCAACATTATATTCAACTGAAAAGTTTGTAAAGTTCACAATTTACCACAAGTACTGTTGCATAAACTTAAGTTCCAAAACCCAATGCAGCTCAATGGCTTGTTGCTATTTGTCAACTTGATGTAAGTCTTGGATATTTTCTTCATTTCACATGACAATCATACCTCCCACCACGAGACATACTCAAACTGACACATGAAATCCAACACACATAATTGTGTCCCATCCAGCTTTTATTCACAAGAATCTGAATATTCATTTTTATTCTTCTGTGCTGATTATTAACACTTTTTAAGAGGCTTCGTTTCCATTTTGTCTCCAACATGCACTCCATGCTGGATGCCATTTTTAAAAATTCTATAATCAACAGTTTGATCATGCAGATGCTTCGCAAGAAAAAAATATACTGTAAAGTTAGTCTGGTTCTCTGACAAATTCCACTAATTCTAATATGAAACCCAGATCCAAATCAAATAAAGATGAACCATTTTCGGGATTTGTTAGCAACAATCATTTCTCCGCAGTTTTTGCTTTCATTTCCTAAGTATGTATTTTAAGGGTAATCTTCTTAAGACTTATGGCAAAATTGTAAGGGTTGGCAGGTCTGTGTATGCACTGAGTTATGTACGTTCAATTTTTCTGAATGATCCATTAATTAAAATGCAAGAGGTTTAAACGTTTAGCCGATTGAAGCAATTTAATTGCCAATAAAACAATCCCACGCTGAAAACTGGCTTTGCAAGATTCCATATTTTTCCATTTTGTATAACTGATTATAATTTAAGAACAATCAAACAAATGCCAATATTTTATCAGAAATGAATCCAGTGAAGTCATAAATGGTTCCGAAGTTTTTAACATTCCGTCAAATGAATCAAGTCAATTGCCAATAAAACCATTCAACAACTGGCTTCATGAGCCGCCATATGCTCTAGTTCTGACCAATTGATTATAATTTGATGTGCAAACATACCAATGCTGATATCTGATCAATAGTGAGTCCATTCATGTCACAATTGTTTTCTATTCCTCTACCATAAACCTCAAACGTAATATCCAAACTATCCAACCTAATTCAGTTGCACCTAAGCGTAGTATCAGTAAATTGTTAACTCCACCCAGTTCATATATATCTTCTACTGGTGCGATATTATTGGCCGTGAAGGTGTAAACTGTTGTTAAGCAGATGTTAGTCAGTATCTTCTGCGGTCAACTTTTTAAGGACAGTGCACTCTTAGTAAGAAATTAAGCCGGCGGCGAATCAAGAGTAATTAAGATGGATGCTTCAGCCCAAATCTACATGCGTCAAAAAGACACATGGATCGGAACTTTAGCACATCAAAAATGGGTCATATTTAAACTTCAGGCGTCAAAACTTGAGGGTACGAGTCCATTGAAAACCCTGATCTCACTCCACGTATTCCAACAGAGGCTGTTGATCTAGTTATGATTGTCTGCTTCTGACTGATACAGATAAATCCAAGTCTAGAAGGCACTTGCTTTTTCTTATTTGGAATTACTGGAAACAACTGTTTCATACACAATTCTCACCATGAAAAAAAGGACCATAAATGTTCAATTTCTTTACTTGTGCACCCAAATGATCACAATCAAGAGTGACAATGGCATTCCATCAGTGAAAATTGGACTGCAGATGCTAACAGACAAATGGCTGAATAAAAAAAACTCAACAAATTATCATATGACAGCTCTATAAATTATGCAGTACTGCGGTAATGGTTGCGACTGCAGTATGAAACAGATGAAATCTGATAGGCTAGCAGACATGTATACAATATACAACTGGTAACTGACAATAGACATGCCAAACATTTTGCTTAGTTTAACTGAAATGCCACAGGTAAAAGTACACAAGAACAGTTGAGATTACCACATACAGTGGGATGTGGAAAATGAAATAGAAAAAGTCACAACTGTGGTCAGAGCCATGAGTTTGCCTCCAAGTGTGGAGTCTGCATCAGATGTTGATGAATACAAGTTTGATAAGCGTTTGATAAATATGATTACATGCACTTGTTAGTACAGTAAAACCTGTTATGAGAGACCACCCCTCCTGCCAACAAAAAGCGGTCTCTCAAGACAGGTGGTCTTTCATAGCAGGTTTGTACAAAAAAGGTCCAGTTTCAGAACAATTTCAAGAAAAATAACCACAATCACTGTACATATATTCTATTCTTTATTAACAGTTGTTGCTAAAATATTGTATGCATTCATCTAAAAACAAAATTATATTGTAATAAAGATATACTTCTATCATTAAACATGAAATCACATTTACATTTGAAGATCACATAATTTAGCATATGAAATCATTTCTGAATTGCTTGTTTTCCTTTATAACAACTTAAATTTGTTTTACCGACGTTTAAACTGCTTTTTTGCGAGTGGTCTGCACTTTTTCACTTCTTTCAGTTACAATAATTATTTTCTCAAGCCTTAAAATTTGTCTCTTTTTAGTTGGAGGTTCGTCCATTGTTATTAAAATTCTAGGTGTTAAAATTATTAGTGCTCAGTTGTAACATTGAACGTAAAGACGGTGGCTGCGGGAAAATATGAAAAATCTATACATGTGCACTGCATATCTAACAATTAATGAAATAAAAAGAAACAATTATCTCATCCAGAAACAGGACCATTTACTCAGTGACAAAAGTCAACGGCTTCATTCAAAGATAACATACAGGGATTAACTCTATAAGCAAAGTGTGTAACCCGGTCGCACCAACTTGAATAAACGACAGCTTTGTGATTGGGATGTCATCACTTAACGGGGGGGGGGAACAAACATCACAAGTCTTGAGTACTATCAATCGAATCCTGCAAATGATTCTCTCTTGCTGGTTTAATAGACAATGACCTTATTCACCCCCGGCAATACCGATTAACTCGAGACAAACAAAATACGCGACCACTACGTCAACTTTGACACTTCAACGGCATTTCATGACATGTACATTAGCCTGGTTTATGGACTGTAGCATCTATCACCAGTAGCAACAATCCTTTTTTAAATATTCTTTTGATATTTGTTTTTGATCAGAACAATCAATACTAATCAAGCGGTCGTTGTAATAATTGATTACATAAAGGTCACTGGTGTCTGTCAGTTCTTGCGATACAGTCGTCATAGGGATGCCAGGTCCTACAAAGGCCGGGAAGCAGGTTATTTACGGGAATAATTAGTCTGGTTCCCTGCTTTGTATGCTTTCTGATTTCCTCACCCCTATACGAATAACGGAGAACAACACAATGAGCACACAAAGCAGGGAACAACACTAGGAAATAATCTCCATATACTTTAGTCTGGTTTACGACAGAAACTATAAAACACTACAAGCCTAGCAAAAATAAATCAGAGATCGGTAGCCAGCCTATTTTTTTATTATTTTTTTTTAATATTTGGAACGGTATGAGCGGTCGTTCTTACAGGGATTAAACGAAGGTTGGTCGAGTTTATCCTTGTTTTTTGCGATGCGGTCGTTCATAGCAGTGTTGAAATGCACATTTTGCCAAGATATCGTGGTTGTTGGTCGCGTTCAGCAGGTGGTCGCTCATAGCAGAGCGTCCATATAATAAAATCGATCCGTGCATTACGATTGTGGTCGTACATGACAGGTGGTCACTCATAGCAGTGGTCACTCAAGACAGTTTTTACTGTATCCCTTACAATTATTGCATGTAATCATATTCAAGTGAAATATAAAATAAATGAATATTTTTCCCCAAAGTTGTCATGTGCTTCTTTTATTCCAGATTTTTGTTGTCAATTAAGTATCCATGATATTCATTTCAAAACAAAATTTGACGTTTCTCCATCAAGTAAGGGCAAATTAAAATGCCTGCAAATATACTGATTTAAAATATCTGGCCATTTTTGTAACACCATTTTACTGTCTCTTTTCTCAATACATTACAGTGATAAATGATATAAGGTTATGTTCTCAGTGGGGGAATAATGAAATATGCAGATTTTCTTGGATAATGACACTAAAATGGGATATTATTTCTGTTGACATTTCAGAAATTTGTTGTCAACTGCATTGATCATCATTTGTGAAGGAAAAATAATTTTAAAAATCTGCTTTATGGATTTATAACATGATCGTACAAAATAGCTTGAGAAAAATAAAACCTATTTCAACTGCTCAGTTCCCATATTTTAGTAAAGTTTATGGAACCTGAATTTTACCAACAGATCTTGCGTCTTGACCTAAATTTCAGTCTAGAATACAGCAGTTTCATTTGCTGAAATTTAAGTTTGACTTACAATTGGCAAATCAAATGACTCAAATTTAGACCTAAGACTTATTTTCCACTGGAAGCATACCGGGTTCCAAGGTTACAATGGCATGCTCATGCTTAAACTAGGACTCAACTAAAAAGTATAATATAATTGGATTGTTTACTAAGAAGTAACCAATATGATGTCAACATTTCGAGTACAGTGGGTCCAGACCTTAGCTGATAGCCTTAAAACTGGCTATACATAATGATGTAAAGAAATGTATTTATATACATAACAACAGAGTAAACTAATCTCCAGAAATGCAATATAAATTACTACTTATAAAAAAGGTCATGCACTTTTTCCTGTGGAAAACTAATGAAAGATGCGTGCATAAATGTGTGTGAAGAAAAGGGTTTACATTTCCAGTTTTAAATCTGGAAGAGAGTAATTAGTATTATCAAACTCCAAATGGTTGCAGAGAAGATGAACATGAGTCAATACCTTGTATTTCAACTCTACTTTTATTTCCAAACCGTCACTATTATCCAGCTAGAATAAAACACAGAAAACAGCACAATAATACTCCTTGAAAACTGTTATATACATTTAATTTGCATTGTTTGTTGACTTTTTTTTTTCATGATATGTTATTTATATTTGCATCTTGTAAATGATCTTAGTCCATGATCAAGTTAATGATCGACCTGACCTGTGAGTTTGTTTTGTAAACACCATAATACATAGCTAAGATTCTCTATGACTGTAGAATAAATATTGAGATCATTATTAATGGAGATAAACATGTTTGTTTGAATCTGAGTCTAGGACATCAGTTTTCCACTTTGAAATTCCTAAACTTGTTCACAACTTTGAATGTTTTCGAGCAGAGACTGACCTATATCCTGGCTCTATTATTGTGTCTTAGCTTTTTATATCAATGTTATTTACTTGAAATATTACTCATTCTTGCTATAACATCAAAATCAGATTTAGCTTTATTGTTGTGCTCAGGTTTTAATTTAGGTGCATTTATTTATTCAAATTATTATTCACTGGAATTACAAAATGCTCAATAATATTCTTGGACTAAAGATTAATTTGGAATTCTAGTGAATTCAGTCAAGGTCATTTTGGATTATATTATTGTGATACATCAAAAGACTAAGCACATCGCCACATTTCAGGCCATTGGCACATTCGTTACAATAGGCACATCAACACATTCAATATTGGAATTAATTTGGACCACCACTGGAATTCAATAGAACATCAGACATTTGGACTTGTGATAGAACCTTTAGGGCTATTTTGGATTTAATTTTTAAATTTTCAGTTTGTATCCAAGGGAAATAAATTATTTATTGAATTTTACAAAACTTGTTGGTTTTCACTCATTTCCTGTTACTTACTTTCAGACCATGATCTCATAATAAAATGAATAGATGCATATTTACAAATCATATCAAGGTTTCAAAATCTGAGGACTTAAATGTTGGCTTTTCTATCTACTTAAGTTTAACTGCTGACATGTCAGCAAAAAAAGAATAACAGACTTTGCAACAGAAAAGTTAAATTTTATCATGGAAGGATTTTCACTAAGTTATGATCAGTTTATGTAACATTTTTTCACCATCAGTCAATGGAAAAAATTGCTACGTTGAAATTGGTAGAAAAATACAAAGTAAACACATCTGAATTATTATTTTGAGAGATACATGAAAAATTATCTAGATTCTTTTTGGCAGTCTCAAAACATTTCATTCTGATTCGTTTAACACCAACATCTTTGACAGTAAGATCAACAATATACATTTGGAAATTTTTATACCATTTTTATGTCATGACTCTCCATGTGACCTAACACCACTGAGTATTACATTCTCTTTGTGTACATGTGACTTAGTGCTAGTGAATATTATATTTTCTCCAACTTTCATGTGATTGCCACTCAGCATTATGTTTTCTATGTGTATGTAAATTAGTGACATTGAGTATTACATTTTCTCCTCTATGCATGACTTACTGCCCCTGAGTAAAACATATTCTCGTACATGTGTAAGTGTCTTAGTGCCATACAGTATTGCATTTTTTATTTTCATGAAACTTAGTGCCACTTAGCACATCTTTTCCTCTATGCATGACTTAGTGCCCCTGTGTATAACATTTTCTCGTACATATGTTTATGTGACTTGGTACCACTGAGAATTAAAATTTCTGCTCAATACATGACTTAGTTAACATTTCCTCATACATATGAGTATGTGACTTAGCGCTATATAGTATTACAATTTTCTATGTGAATGTAACTTAGTACTACATTTTTTCTTCTATGCATGACTTTTAGTACCATTGAGTATTGCATTTTCTTCTCTCTACATGACTTAGTACCACTTAGTACTAAATTTTCTCCTCTACATAGTGTCACAGAGTATTACATTTTTCCTATCTGTATGTGACTTAGTGCCACTGAGTATTACATTTTCTCCTATGTTTTGACAAAACTGTTCAAAGTGTGTTTGAATGGGGATAACAATTGTCTGAAGTTTGTGGAGGCCATTGATGGAATATCCACAATGTTAAATTTGTATTAGTACAACAACCGTTAGCATCCCCAAAATCTCCAATACCATATATACTGGAAACAACAGACCCTAATCTGCTATAACATATGTGCCTGCAGATCTTGGTCTATGTTGTTTGTAGAGTTGGGTACCACAAAAACTTCTGTAGCATGGTATTTCTGAATGTACCAAGGTATACCACAAGTATATTAGGGACCAAGAATTAAATGTTCAGGAGCTGGTGACTATCACTATTTTCGTTATTTTCCATCTGTCAATAGCTGGAAAAATATTTTCCTCTCATTTATAGCAAAATAACACCATATTATAACCATGATATTATTTGGAAGAAATAGTAATTTTATCTTGAGATAAAAGAAAATAATTCAGCTCAAAAGAAAATCACAGCCCCACCCCCCCAATTGCCCTGTACCTTACAGTACATGAATTTGATAAGTGTATCTTAACTGTTGTATAAGTTGCAATCTAAAAGCTGTAACTAAAGTGGGCTGATTTAGCTTACACTACAGCTGATTCTGTGAAAGATACCATTCTGACATTAGTGAGTCTATTGATAAAAAGATATAGTTTTGACACTGAAGCCTACGATTTAATAGCTATACAACTGATATAGTCGGCAGGGAAGCTTTGAATGGGATGCCAACACCAAGTGAGAGCGAGTAAACATAAAATGCACTTACTCAACTAACAAGAAAATATTTAGTTGATTTGAAAAATTACTAAAAGCTCAGACATAAAACAAGTGCGCTCCTGAAAACCATGGGATGGTTCGCAGTCTTACAAAGGAATATATATACTTAATACATTTGCATATGCTAATAAATAATTAAAACATGACATGTGTAATCTAAAATTTTTCCAAAAGTTGGATTTGGTCCAATTATGTTTCACAACATTCCAGTTGGCCACCATGTTGGCATACATGACACATGTCAAGTATTTGATTAAAGGAAAATAAATATAATAATATTACTAATATTCACCACTAATTTGTTACAGATACAACTGTCTTGTAAAAAGAGATGATTTTAAAAATTATCTGTAATGAATAATGAAAACACGTTGTTAATATAATTCAAGTCACAACAAGATTTCTTATTCATGGAAACTACCGACATACCGGTATAGTGAAAAAGTACTGTGGTACATACCACCACAAAAATATACCATGGTAAACCATTAATACTGTGCACTTCTAGTTGTTTGTTCAAACTGTGCAGACCCAGACATGCTGGTACATTAGGCAATGGCAGATCTGGGTCTTTACAGCTGGATCATATATATATATATATATATATATATATATATGGTACTCGACTGTTGTAACCTAATTTTTTATTCCAATAATCTATGCAAGTTTTTGTGAATTCTGGATGTGACAAAAGGATGAAATATTGCATTGATGTCTAATCCAGGACAAAAGTCTACTGAATCCCATGTATCATCCAAAAAGCCATACCACAGATATGCTTGAAGTAACAAATGCACCACAAAAATCTATTTTTAAAGGCTTATTATTACTTTATCTTAAGCGAAATTTCTGGATAGGCATTATTTGAGCAGATCTGTATCATAACATCTACAAATATCATTTGAGCACAATTATAATGCAGTTTGTATAATGTCCCCTCAAACCCCCAAATTTTTTGTTTTGCACGAAGTCAATGAAACATCTCAATGACAAAACTGGTGCCAAAATTTTCAGTTCTTCTCCTTTTTTTGTTTGGTCAGTCCAATCCCTCTCAAATTTGCAACTGCATTAGATCTAGAAATCAGTCTGATCAGTCACCATGATAATGAAAGTTCTTAACTCAAACAATAACTCAACTCAAACCCTCACATTTGATTAGCAAATAATGCAAATTAATTTACTTTTGAGGGAATCCATTTTCTTGGTTTTGCAAAGTATATTATTTTCAATGGTGTCTAATTTCATAGACTGGGAAGGGGGTACATCCATTAACATGAACTGGGGAATTGGGTGCTGCCGTTTCCAAAGATAAACCACTGTCCAAAGGGTTATTAAATTCATGTATCAAAACATTTATGAACATTAGTATTCCACAAAAAGTAGCAAACATTAGAATTTTGAATTGAGTCTGAATTGTGGATGTGGAAATATTTTTATAATCTTAGGTCCAGTCCAACAAGGTATCAATGTTGACATAAAGAAATAACAAAATAAATATTCACTGGTACAACACATATTCACAGGTAAAGAAAGGTGATGCAAAGCTCATCATCTAGTGTCTTGTGAAAGTAAAGGTATGAAGTTTAACATGTATTTTGACTGTGACTCTCAGGCTAATGATCTCCTGGATGAATGAACATACATGTAGGAAGTTTAAAATCAATGTCTTTGTCAGACCCACCTTTCTAATTTTAGGGGTTTTGCTGGGTGTTGTTTGTATCAATCGTCTTTTTGCTGGGGTTGATGGTTTACTTCCATATATCACTTCTTCCTCCACCATTTTATTTCTTGCTCGAATCTGAAAATAAAATCTGAGCATAAAACATAACTCAGGTTAATAACAAAAAGGTCACAACCACAAAGAAAATAATTTCTATGACATAATTACTTTAAAAACAACTTAGAAATAACCACATCATGCTCAAAAACAGGAAATAGTGTCAACAAACTAAACATAACTTTCACAACCAAAATATCACATTCATACAAGAAATATGAAGAATATAATTTATGTTTCCTGGCTTGGTTTGGTGTTTCAAGGTACAGCAGCTCATGTAGGCTATTTAGTGCCAAGGCAATCAGTAAAGCGCCTTGTACAAAGACACACAATAGTAGCTGACCTGGGCTGATCCAATGGTAGGAATTGAACTGGCACCCTTTTGTCCACAAGTTCAACATGCTAACCTGTGTCACCACACAGTTCTGCCATTCTCTGGTGCTCTGCACCTATGCAACTATGCATTCAGCATCATCTGTCCAGGTATTCACAAAACCGCTAAACTTTGAAATATATACTCAAATCAAACAAAAACTATTTTTAATAATAACACAACTGATTTATGTACAAAAGGTTTTTTTAAAACTGAATAGATTTGGTGTGAATATTTTATGAAATTAAATCAAATACTTTCATTTGATAGAGATAAGATTTGAGTAATGAGTTAGAGTGTGCCCTAAAATTGGAAAGCTGCATGAATACAGGGCTTGATACATGAATACTGGTACGAAAGCAATTCTTAAATTGTTAGTTACATGAATCTTTACATTTAAAATAAATATATATATATATATATATATATATATAT